>NQII01006247.1:0-102249 GCA_002778355.1 Clitarchus hookeri | reverse complement strand
CCCCCAACGAATAGCCACACGTGCAAAGATCTGTGGGGGATCGAAAGAGGTTAAAAGCCGGCTTGCGGGACAAGGAGGGGATCAGTTCGCGAGTGTCAGTCGAATCGTGAGGTCACCGGAAGAGGCGTGTTGTGAAGAGTTCCGTCGAGAAGAGAACCCGGAGCAGCAGTCGTAGAGAGACGTCACTGAAGCCAGGACCTGTGAAAGGCCACCCTACGTACCGGACCCCAACCTACCACCGGAACACCCAGAACTACAACTATAGCTAAGTATCAGCATCGTCGCTCAAAGAAACCTCCCCGATGCCTAGTGTGTCCCCCCCCCCCAAGACGTTGGCAGCGGTTAGCACGAGCACTTTAATTAGCTCTTAAGGCCCCCAACTCGCAAGGTACCACATCTCGGTATTGTATATGTGTATAATATTCAAGAAAACATAACCCAGTCAATTGAAACACCGAGTGACTACATTATTGTCCTACCACTCAACACCCAAGGCACCAATAGTCTGTGCCTGGTAAAAATAACTCGGACCCTATGAACCATCCTGTAGTCCACAAGTGGGGAGTAGCGTCAAAGTTTTCGACCACGCCGGGTCCTTTCAAAATGGTGGCCACTTTCAAATTAAAGGGTTCAGTTGAACGGGTCCGACATATATCAACTTCAACGGGTAGACATTCTGGTTATTTCATAAAAATTTATGTATTTAAATGATTTATGTGCCACATATTTTCTTTTTTAATGGTTGTTAATATTAATAATTCGGTTTAGTATGTTATAGCTACTGAACAGTTCGCCAAAATTGAGCCAAATTTTAACGGTATCGTAATTCATTAGAAGTCTAATTATGCGTTCAGGGATTCTCTTTTGCCGGCCTTTTTTTTATAAGAGAGCCAGTGAGAATATTACATATTTTGCCAAATTTATGGAACCACTAAACGAATTTCCACGAAACTTCGAACACCAGTATTGCTACATGTACACTCGCATAACTTAAATGGGATCGTAAACTGATTTCCAAATGGCGATTGTATAAATAATTTAGCTTGTCATATCTATTAATCAATTTAACTTAAGTCAACCAAACTTTGTTTACTGACAGCATCTATTAGAAGCATCGTATGCAGAATCACATTTTAAACCATTTTTAAGGAATCGAAAATTAAGAAAATAAATTTTTAATGCCACATCTCGGCAACCAATCAATCTATTTCCAACAAATTCTTCATACAAGTACCGCTACGGTAGGCCATGTAAACTTATGTGTTTTAAGTGGTTCAGACACTTTATTTTTAAAATGACGGCCCTGAAGATATTTAAGGGTAGGAAACCCTATAACATGAAACATTAGACTGATTATATTCGGAGGTTATTCTCGGAATCCGACCTTCATAATTCAGTTGATTGCTCTCTAGCTTATGGTACGAGGTTTCCTGGGTTCGAGTCCTGAGTAAGGCACGTGTGTATTAGTAACTGCCTCACTACTGTCGCATATGTTTCTGGTTTCATCTCAAATGATATTGCTGTCAACGAGACGTTAAAATCTAGCTGCCATTTAAGCTTCTAAGAACTTAAATAAAAATTATTTGCATCCATATAAAGGAAAATAGACTAGTTATTTATTACAGTAGCATATTGTTAATTAATGAATATACAAATAAGCTAGAAATGTTTTAAATAAATGCATAATGGAAGTGACACATCTCTTTTAATGCTTCTCCCGCAAAGGTCTGCCAGAATTAAAATATAATTTCTGTCCTTATATGCTACGTATGCGCATTGTGATAAAGCGGAAGAAAACTACGTGGAAAAATATTATACTCTACAGTGTTGAAGAAAACTGTCAGTATTTATGGCAGACTTACCCAGACTTTCATAATCAAACTTATATAGCGAAAAACTATCCATGTTCGACCACAAAAAACTGACCATGAGACAAACNCTTTCATAATCAAACTTATATAGCGAAAAACTATCCATGTTCGACCACAAAAAACTGACCATGAGACAAACATGGTTGCCTTACATATTGCCACGCAAAAAGTGGTTCACTCTTTAAGAAATGGCTATCTGCAGTGTGCACATAACTCTACTCCTCGCAGACTCGAAGAACATACATTATAAAACGTTTCTGTTGAACGTAAACGTATTATTAAAATACAAGCACCTACCATTTATCACCAAATTATGATAAAATAGCTCGCAGCGAGAACAAAGCTGTCCACCTCAGTATGATAATAAAACTCGATCGTTCGTATGCAAACAAATTCTAATAGAGTTTACTNCATGGTTGCCTTACATATTGCCACGCAAAAAGTGGTTCACTCTTTAAGAAATGGCTATCTGCAGTGTGCACATAACCCTACTCCTCGCAGACTCGAAGAACATACATTATAAAACGTTTCTGTTGAACGTAAACGTATTATTAAAATACAAGCACCTACCATTTATCACCAAATTATGATAAAATAGCTCGCAGCGCGAACAAAGCTGTCCACCTCAGTATGATAATAAAACTCGATCGTTCGTATGCAAACAAATTCTAATAGAGTTTACTNCGAACAAAGCTGTCCACCTCAGTATGATAATAAAACTCGATCGTTCGTATGCAAACAAATTCTAATAGAGTTTACTTTATATGTGTACAAACACTTACAGGTTGACTTCTTGAACTGAAAACAAAAAGAAACGCCACTAAAATAAAAACAAGCTATAGTTGAAAGTAATAAAAATAAACACTTTTTTTCTTTTCAAATTAAGTAGTTGATTGGATAAAGCGCAAGTGTCTTACAACCAAAATTATTCGTGTTAAAATGTTGGTTAGTTAGGCCATATATGTTTATTTTCATGAAATATACGCAATTGCATAATCTAGCTGTAGCTGACGAAATATGGGTTATGTCACGTAATGACTTGGCTAAAAACACTAAATTGTTTTTTAATGTATTGGTTGCAGGGAAGCTACAGGCAACAATTATTGTTACATATATACATAAACTGCATATTATTATAATTGTTGTAATTTTTAGTGAAAATACATACACAGAAGCTACGTAAATCATTTATATTGCATTGACAGTTGGCTGTAATTTACAATAATCGCCAGGTGACATAGCCAGTTTTCGTTAAGTAATATGTAATTTACATTTACAAAAATATTTCCCGCTCAGTATTAAAACACTAAATTTTAATATATATATATATATATATANTGTAATTTACATTTACAAAAATATTTCCCGCTCAGTATTAAAACACTAAATTTTAATATATATATATATATATATATATATAAGGCTGTCGCCTTTCCCACCGAGCCATCACTAACCCGACACAACTGTATGGATTNTATATATATATATATATATATAAGGCTGTCGCCTTTCCCACCGAGCCATCACTAACCCGACACAACTGTATGGATTTGTGTACGATATTCGTCATTAGTTAGCGAATGAAAACTTACGTTTACAAAGATTTTATCAGATAGCTGAAGTGTAAAGGGTTTATGAAAATAAAGTAACGTAACTCTAGCTTTAAGTATAGTACGTATTTCTTTTTATTAGCAGTTTGGTCGAATTCCAAACATACAGCAGAGTAACATTATTGTCTCGAATAATTTTATGACAAATTTTTATTGCAGTCAGATGGTTCAATAGAGACAAATAAAAGGGACATAAATTCGTAAAAGAGTGTTGTTTTGCAGTTTTAAGTATTGTTACAAGTATTTCTCCAATTTGAATATTGCAAATAACTTCCAATTTCAGCCAGTCGTTAAAATCCTGTTTCACCATTTATACTTCTTCAGTCTTTCTCTTGCGAAATTCCCAATTCGGTTGCTCGCCACTAGACGTTTAGCGGTGCGTATACGTACCTCGTGCGCAAAGGTGTGATATCTATTAGAGCAGACCAGCAGCGTATTTCGACCACAGTGAGACAGGCGGTTCGCATGCGCTCGCAAGTCTTTCGTGTATTATGAATGCAAGGAACGTTACAGTAAAGAAACGTGTGTTTACCGCAGAAGTGTAACTTTTATTTAAACTGAATTCTACTGATAATATATATACCTATATAAACTGACAATTTTCACCACAACAACGTTTCTAACGAACGTTGAGCGTATACGTAAACAATGTGAAACAATTTTGTGTAGCTAAATGCAACTATTTTCAGAACAATAATTCATGTCCCTGAAACTATATATTTTATCTGCAAATATAGCACTAATACAAATTGTATTCCGACCATATAAACTTTTTTATTTACACGCCGTAATCGAACTGTTTGTCTTATCGTATGTATACTGTGTAAAAGTGGTGTAATGCAACCAGTATATCGATAGCTTAGAATGAAAACCTCGCATCCCAACGCTTAGGCGAAAATGAATATTTTAAACTGTTGGCTGGGAAACCTCGCAGCTGACATTTTACAGCGCTCGAAGTTAATAAAAAGGGATTCACTTTTATACATTTGGAGAACTCTAAACTGTTAAATACAAGGTCTTTCAACCAACAGTATAATAAAAGTCATGTTCATCAAAAATATGAGATACGAGGTTTTCATTCCACTTACCTTAATTTTAAGGTGTTATTTTACCTATGTTATTATATGCATATCTGTAAGATGGATTTGTTCAGCATTAATTGACCGTTTTTCCTTTGGTGGTTTGTTTATACGATTCGTGTTTAATAGCTGTTGATTTGTGTACTTGTAAGTAGATAGGAAAAGCCTACTCCAGGTCAAGAGCCGGGGCTGAGGCGCCGAGGCGCTGCCACCATCTTGGATCTGCCATCTTGTTTCCGTTCGCCAATTTTTTGTTTTCGCCAGCCATCTTGTTTCTGACATTCGCCATCTTCCTCGCCATCTCGTTTCCACTTTTCTTTTGTTTACATCGGCTGTTGCTAGGGGGCGCACCAGTCGTTCGACTACCATTTTTTTTATGGAGATTGCAGCTATAATGTGCTGATGTCGCTCTCGCTCGACCGCTATGTTTGTTCTAGAGTTGGCCACTAGAAGTGCAGATTTTTTTCTAATTTTCGCAGAGCTCAGAATATCGTCTGGAGGAGGGTGGAATCGAACTGCCGAGCCTTGAGTCGGCATGCAGACATCTTAGACCTCTCGCCTATCTGGGCATGTGCTGGGACAAGGGTTTAAAAACAGTAATAATGTGTGTGTGCGGGGGATGGATAAATATTTTGTCATGATTATTCTAATTCGTTATATATAAATTTTTTTGACTATCCAAGATTTATATATACCAGCAATAAGATTTTTTTTCATATAGTCATAATTCTTTTTAAGCATATTTTTCCTTTTAGAAAGTATTATGAAAATGTTTACCTAAGAAATAAAATAAATTTTTATTACATTTTTTATTCATTTGGGTTAATTAAATTGAAATTGCGAGCATGCATGGACAGGCAGGGCAGCTGACCTTGTCAAAGTTTTAAAAAAATATCTGTGCTTGCATGGCAAGGGCTATGATAGCATTTTCACAGGTTGCACCTGCACTATGTTAGGTAACTGCTAACGTGCATGTGTATATGTTTCCACATCGTTTTCACAATTTACATGGTGTCAGATAGCATAATTCAACATGGGTGGGAATAGCTGTGTAAGCATTTTCACATGTCTGAACCTGCACGGTGTCAGGTAACTGCACATGTGCATGTGGATGTGCTTCCACGTCGTTTTCACAATCTACCTGGTGTCAGATAGCTTAAGTACACATGGGTGGGAATAGCTGTTAGCATTGTCGTCATAGATCTGCACCTGCAGTGTGTCAGGTAACTGCACAGTGCATGTTTACATGCTTTCAGGTCGTTTTCACAATCTACATGATGTCAGATAGCCTAAGTCAGCATGTGCATGGGAAGAACTGTGTTAGCATTTTCACAGGTCTGCACCTTCACAGATCTAGTTATCTATAACTCAATATTGTATATAAGGACAGGCAAGTGCAAGAATAAAATGAAAGCAAAGTAAGGTAAAAAGACATTTATTTAAAAACAATATTTGTATTTAAGAATATATATATTATATATTTTTTTTTATATTGGTATGTGCTATTTCAGAAAGTCGTCCTCGTCGACCCAGGAGTTGTCACGTTTCGAGTGTCCGAGCCACTTCATATACACACGTCCATTATGCCATTTCAGCACCTTTTCCACTAAATGAACATCGAGAAACTTCGTAGGCTGGATCTTTTCGTATTAAAAGCCTCCGACAATGGGTTCACCTCGTAGGTCCTCGAGGTAATACATGTGCAGGTACCAATGTCGTATGCGAACTACCTTGTACAATTCTGCCGAGCAGTTGTGACGATAGGCCTTGTGGAAAATGCCACACTGTTTGGAGAAGCACACAATGTAACCGATCTTGGCTTTAGGCTTGCTCTGGTCCCTCCTCGCCAGAATAGCATAAACAGACCGAATCAGGGAATCGTCCTTTACATCTTCAGGCTTCACGTGAGTGGTAGAATGAATGGTAGAATTATACTCGCGAACGAGTTTTGGCATTAGCTCAAGCTATTTGTAGTTTCCATTTGCTGTGAAATGTCTGCACAATTTGGCTTTTAGAGTCTGATGAAAACTCTCGACAGTTTTATTGCCATGGTCTACTCATGAAGTCGAAAGTGTTCCAGACAAAAAAAAATATTTGTACGAGAAGCAGGATTATGATCCGAACTATGCTCTACAGGAAAAACCATCAATGTGCGGTAAATGTCGTGTCCCTTTATCGGTTTTATTTTGTCCCACTCCACAGGGCCTACTTTCCAAGGAATTGGAGGCTTATGAACTCATCCGAATGTCTGTCCAGTTATATTGATGTATGTCGCACCCCTTCACTTTTTATATATAGAACAGATTGTAAAAAAATTAACAGTAAAATCACGCTGGACAAGGTTTTCTCTTTCGGTGGCCAGCTTTCCAATGAACAGAACATTCCTATCGCTGTATAACACGAAGACAATTTTCACATTCACAGGGCTGCAAATGCGAGAGATTGGTATGATGCAATTTCCAGAGCAGTCACACACCTGGAATGACCCAAAACTCTCAGATTTTAAAAGGCATGAAAATCTGTGAACCCACCTGGAACAATTAAATTTCAGAAAGTCTGGTGAAAATATGTAATGTTATAATACAAGTGTGGCAAAAATGTATGTCACGTACATTTGGTCACTTTTCTAGTTAATGCTGAATATTTACACAACCTGTTATTTTTGCTTATGTAGTATTTCACCCTACAGGTAACGTTTCAGTGACTGGTGACTAATTTTTGTCCAGTATGTACAAGGGTATTTAGGTATGCATGCATATACACTGGAGAGCCAAAAAAAACTGGTAAAGGCAAGTGTATAGAAATAACAAAGGTATTGAACCAATCAGAATAACGCGATGCGGTCAGCAGCGCCTATATAAGACAACAAGCGTCTGGCAAAGGGGCTAGATCGGTTACTGCTGCTACAATGGCAGGTTATCAAGATTTAAGTGAGTTTGAACGTTGTGTTATAGTCGGTGCACGAGAGATGGGACATAGTATCTCCGAGGTAGCGATAAAATTTAGATTTTCTCGTACGACCATTTCACGAGTGTGCCGTGAATATCGGGAATCCGGTAAAACATCAAATCTTCGACATCGCTGCGGCCGGAAAAAGATCGTGAACGAACGGGACAAACGACGACAGACGAGAATCATTAAACGTGACAGACGTGCAACCCTTTCTCAAATTGGCGCAGATTTCAATGCTGAGGCAGCGTGCGAACTATTCAACGGACCATCATTGATATGGGCTTTCGGAGCCGAAGGCCCACTCGTGTACCGTTGTTGACTGCACGACACAAAGCTTTACGCCTCGCCTGGGCCCGCCAACACCGACATTGGACTGTTGATGACTGGAAACACGTTGCCTGGTCTGACGAATCTCGTTTCCAATCGTATCGGGCAGATGGACGTGTACGGGTATGGAGACATCCTCATGAATCCATGGACCCTACATGTCAACAGGGGACTCTTCAAGCTGGTGGAGGCTCTGTCATGGTATGGGGCGTGTGCAGTTGCCGTGAAATGGGCCCCCTGATACGTCTAGATACGACTCCGACATGTGGCAGATACGTAAGCATCCTGTCCGATCACCTGCACCCATTCATGTCCATTGTGAATTCAGATGGGCGTGGACAATTCCAGCAGAATAATGCGACACCCCACATGTCGAGAGTTGCTACCGAGTGGCTCCAGGAACACTCTTCTGACTTAAGACACTTCCATTGGCCACCTAAATCACCAGACATGAACGTTAATGAGCATATTTGGGATGCCTTGCAACGTGCTGTTCAGAAGAGATCTCCACCACCTANCCTAAATCACCAGACATGAACGTTAATGAGCATATTTGGGATGCCTTGCAACGTGCTGTTCAGAAGAGATCTCCACCGCCTAGCATTCCTATGGATTTGTGGACTGCCCTGCAGGATTCATGGTGTGAAATGCCTCCTGCATACCTTCAGACATTAGTCGAGTCCATGCCACGTCGTCTTGCGGCACTTCTGCGTTCTCGCGGGGGCCCTACACGATATTAGGAATGTGTACCAGTTTTTTTGTTTCTTCAGTCTAAGTAACCGCTAGCAGAGAGATTCCTCTGTAATTGTTGATGTCAGTTTTGTCACAGTTTTTGTGGATTGGGTGGATGAGTGCCAATTTCCACTCAGCGGGATTTTGCCTGTGCTCCAACAGTTTTTGAGGATTTTGTGAATTGTTGTAGCAGTCTCCCCTCTGTTTGTTTTCCAAATTTCTGCTGTTATTCCGTCTTCGCCAGAGGCCTTGTTGTTTTTCAGGGACATTATGTATCTTTCGACTTGTTCCAGTGTTGGTGGGTTCGACGGTGGGTGAGAGTTGGATGGTGGGAAGAATTTTGTCGCTCAAGTGGCTCCTCGCAATTCAGGAGTGTTTCAAAATATTGGGCGAGCATGTTACAGTTCTCGAAATTATTCGTGATCAGTTTCCCTTCACTGTTCTTGAAGTGGAGTGACGATGGTTTGTAGCTTGCCAATTCTTCTCTGAAAACTTTGTAGTATTCTCGTGTATTGTGTTTACGGAAGTCTTCGTTAAGCTGTTCAGACGGGCTTTTTTCACACAGTTTCATTAATATGCTTTTAATTAAGTGACACAATGCCTTTATATTTAAAACATTATTTAGTAACTGTGTGTACAGTCCAATGCAGTTTGGATCAGATAGACGTTTGTTTGTGTAATGTGATTATTGATAATTTTTTACTATTTTAAATCAAATTTTTCAATGAAAACGTTTTTGTGTCATAACTTTCGAATTGATTTTGTGTCTGGTATAGGGGCTGTGTAATCTTAGTTATATCAATCGATTAATTACAAGTTTGTGGGTGATCCTATGCTTAGCACTTGGATTTGTATAATTCTTTCACTTTATTTTTATATTCTTATTTATTTAGACCATGTTTGTTAATTTTTACAGTACTGTCGATATTATTTACAAAAAAGGACAGTTATCAGCTAGCACGTTCTTATAATGAATTTAGTTTTTCAGAATTACTGAAGGAGTTTCTTGATAAAGGCATCAGGCAGTTCCGGCTCTGATCCTGACCATCAGAGACACTTTTCCCATTTTTAATGACCCTTCCTCCAATGAGATGTTCTATTTCAATTTTGAAAAATCTACAATTATTTTTTGAATGTACACAATAGCCAACTCAAATAATAAATGTTCAGTATTAACAAATTATAAAAGACGATTTTTAAAATGTCATGTGATGTGGCATAATGTAATTAAAGACCATCACTTGTGTAAGTTTGTATGTGTATGTAAATATGCATGCAGGGTTCTATACAAAAATAAATTATAGAGAAATTAAAGTGTGGAATTGTACTATGTCTGCATATCTGCATTGTACTTTTCAATAACACCAAGTAAATATTTTAACAGAATTTGAGAAATTGTTAGCACTTCTGCAAGTGCCAAGCTGAAAACTTTGTGTACTGAGTTTGCATTATTTTGCAAGAAGTTGCGCACAAGATTTATTAGCGTATTTTCCTTAGAAAAATAGGTTTATGGAATTATGCGAATGTCAGTCTGGATGTATGATNCCCCGTAAACACTTTTGAAACGATGAAATAAATTTCACCAAAATCTATACAAATTTAGAGCAGTAATAACATTCGACATTTATAGTTTTTGACCACGCCTGGTATTTTTTTCAAGATGTGGCTGTTTAAAAATTTAAGGCAATATTTTATGTCTCAGGAACCATTTATCCGATTTAAATCAAATTCGGTATGTTTACAGTGCGTCATTAAGACACTGAATTTAGAGATTTTTATGCTATTTTTCAAGAGAGCACTACATGAAAAATATTGCATTATATTTCTAAAACAACGTAATTAATTTCGACCAAATTTCACATATAAGTAATACTATGGCAGGACATATAAACATATGCAGTTAAATTAGATTTTGCACTTATATTAAAATGGTGGCCATTAAATATTTTAGGTTCATTTGCTATTGGTCAGACAAAGAATCATAGTCAAACTAAGAAACATATTAAAATAAAATGTGACTGACAACATACTTTTTAATATTTAAAACATAAATTAAGTAAACATTTGTTCGTATTTCTGTCTACAATTTCTTAAAATTATTTTTTATAACTTCAATACCTACAAAATGCTTTAAAAAACGGGTGGGATAATTGTACCACAATTTCAAAGCAAATATTTATGTAGGCAATCAGCCGTTCGGTATTCCAAGCCGTGGGTTTGACATTTCCTTCAGTTTACATTAACATAAACATTGCAGCAATTTTAAACTCATATCTGCTATCCCGGCTGATCTAAAACAAACACCATGTTTAACAGCGTCTCCTAATTTGGTCACCAAACTTTGTAAAACTTTCAGTAAAAAAAATAATTTACAAACTTTTTGACATTTTTGTGCGATGTCTGTCTAAGAAATGCTTGTTGTGTTTAAACCTAAGTTTATGCTTTTAATTTTCGTGAGGAATGCGTATTTTTTTAAAACGGTCGTAAACAAAATTTATTTTCTATATTTTGATTTTTTTTTTTTTATGACATTTCGGAAACAATATTATAAACGTTTTATTAAAACAGTTTTCTAAAAATAAATAATATTCATAATTATTTTTAGCATAGATCGGAACAAGTTATTGATTTGGTGCAACTTTCAAAATGGTGTTGTTACACAAAGTTTGGTTTCAGCTAAAGTGTTTATGAAGCCACAGGAGTGGCATGTAATTATTTCTGTGAAACCCACATTTGGTTCACCTGCGGTTACGGTTTAACTTCTAACTATTTTGCTATTGCATTTTATCTCGTAAGTTAGAATTGAAATGCTGGCGAACAGCATAATAAATTCTAATAAAGATTCTTCATCTTACTGTACAAATATAAGCAATCATTTTGAAATATAGCCTAACGTATTATCAAAATATTTGTACAAAAAATTTATAAATGGAAATTTTCTATTACTTAATTAGTTATTTTATTAAAAGTAATTTTCCTCAAATGGCAAAATTTTTTGAGACTCTTATTTCATAGTTTAGTGTAAATAGGCGTATTGTGCTGAAATTGTAGAAAATGGCGTCCCTTAAAACGAGAAAGCTGAAAAAGCAAATTTTTTTACAGCTATTGTAAGGTATTAGACAAACCCAATAAATTATTTAAATTTAATAGGTACGTGGTAAAATCTTTTGCAGTTAATAAGCCATAAAATTATAGGCCATCACCGTAAGTATCGCGTGTGTGATTTGCCGACGGAAATGCTGCATGCCAATTCTGTGCCTGGCGTGTAGAAATATGCGGTGCACTTGCCCGAGTCGCCCTTGAAGCTTAAAGCCCCCGCGCTTCGCGCCTAGGACACGCTAAATTCGTCCTGCTAGGTGGCACCTAACAGTAATTTGTTTCCTCCCCTACTCCGCGCTATTCCAGGACACGAGCTGACGTCGCATCATTATGCAATTAGTTACCCTGGTTGATGCATTCCCCTGTGCTTGGCGTCAGCCTGCAGCTGTGCGCACGGGCAATCCCATCGCACACAACTGTAACGCCGGTCACGGACCTCCCAGGGACTAGCTCCCACTGCATAATTCATGGCGCCCAACAGCTCCCACAAGACGCAGAGTATCGAGCTACACAGAGGCGAAACTGCCGCGAGCACGCCCCAACATGGGCTCACATTGCGACGGAGGATCTACTTCATGGAGAGCTTGTGCAGTATTCGCAATTAGACGCACACGGTAAAAAAATCAGCAAACTTCCTAAACTATAATGGAAGTTTTTAACTTATGCAAAGTATGTAATATTTAACGCACCTTTTGCTTAAAACATATACGTGATACTAAACACAGCTGGGAACTTCACTAGGTGTACGAATCTTCCCTGAACAAATGTAGGAAAACTGCCATGCATGTATGTGAACCACTTGCGAAATGATTTTCATGCAGGATAGAACTCAACAACTTACGCGCAAACCTGAAATTTTTCCCATGTATTGGTACTTTATTGGGCAACCTGAATTAGATGACTGTGAGACTAAACAGTTATGATTTGCGACATATCGCGTACGGCGCGTTTTAACAACCACCCAGTCGCGAAAGTGTATGAGCTAAAGTGTTTTGAAATACAAGCAGACAAGGACTTCGTTCGCAAAAATCGGGTGTGTGAACTCATCATATCGTCTACTTAAAAGGCAATGAAATACCTTGCGGTGTTTTAGTAGCTGCAGGTTTCACTATCCTACGTATTCAAATGGCCCGTACAGTTGGGTTTTAATTTTAAAAATTACTATGAAAACGCTTATATACCCATTATTAGCTTATTTTCCTTTGGAAAGGAAGGTATGTGAAATCACCAGTGTGTCTATCTAAGATGTATGACTCCCTTTTTAATTTCTGAACAGATTTTAATACAATTTTTGTGTAGAAATATGTTGCCACCAACGCCCGTCAAGATGCAACCTTTTATAGAAACACATATTCTATATTTATAAAATTCTGCGAGTGTAAATATACACTGAAAAGCCAAAAAAAAACTGGTACACCTGCCCAATTGCGTGTAGGACCCCGTGAGCACGCAGAAGTGCCGCAAGACGACGTGGCATTGACTCGACTAATGTCTGAAGGTATGCAGGAGCCAATTAAACACCATGAATCCTGCAGGGCAGTCCACAAACCCAATCTGTGTCAATTTGAGAAAGGGTTGCACGTCTGTTACGTTTAATGATTCTCTTCAGTCGTCGTTTGTCCCGTTCTTTCACGATCTTTTTCCGGCCGCAGCGATGTCGAAGATGTGATGTTTTACCGTATTCCCGATATTCACGGTACACTCGTGAAATGGTCGTACGCGAACATCCAAATGCTGTGTCCCATCTCGCGTACGCCGACTTTAACACTACATTCAAACTCACTTAAATCTTGATAGCCTGCCATTGTAGCAGCAGTAACCGATCTAGCTGCCGACCACATCGCGTTACTCTGATTGGTTCCATACCTCTGTTATTTGCATACGCACACCTATACCAGTTTTTTTGGCTCTTCAGTGTATCAATACGCGTGGTATTGTTCCTCAGCGTATGTGCCTCACTGACGTTGCGCAAGCTTGTTCCACTTGTCCCATCACGCTCGCCTCTCTAGCCAGTCACGGACCGGTCAGTAGACGAGCGACAACAGAACGTTCCATCCCTCCCTTCCCAAGCGAGCGTCATCCCTCCCTCGCTCCTACGTATGATTACGCGATCTAAATCAGCGTGACTCTAACAGATACATTCCGCCCAAAGTCGTCTACGACAAGGGGCAATGCAAGGGCGATAGTTATCAACAATTACATACACCAATTATGGTTATCAAGCATTTGTACTTCACGGACTGTTAGTTACAATTTTTTTAGAAATATACACACACACATTCAATACAACATTTGCAGATCACGAATTCATCCATCATTGTGCTAGACACAAACAACGATAAATGTATTTGTTTTGCAAATAAGTGTTAATGTCGGCAAGAATAATATTTAATATGTATTATATGTAACATTAGACCAATGCAAGATAAGCAAACGCAAATAATAAATATATTATTTAACCAAACAAATGTCTTCTTACATCACAGTATTTTCTCAATTCCGTTGGCATCTTGTGTGTCTCAAATTAATGTTTCCTCTCTGCAAACATGAATAACAGAAACATTACTAAATATAATCTAATAGCGCTGCTTGTATTTGACGCTATAAGGACAACGCTTGGTGCGTGGTAATCTTAAAAACAGTTACAAATTTTCAAATTATCTGCCTTCAGCAGCAAGCCGTATTATGCAACTCTGTAGAGCAGAACGACAAACGGTAGCAACGGTTTCACTTGAAGTGGATTCAGAGGCGATAACAATCGCACCTCTCATGGAATGTAGTTACAAGGTATTCTTCAGAGTTCCCTGCAGATAAAAATCTAACTGCGTTAAATCTGGAGATCCGGGTGGATACTCAACACTCCCTCGTCGGCAAATACACCTCCCGACAAATGTTTCAACCAGGAGCGACCGTACGTTTCGATGGAAATGTGGCGGTACACCGTCCTGCTGAAAAACAGCAGTCGGTATCTGCGTAGAGTTGGTAATAACTGGCACAATTCTTTCCTGCAACATGGTACAGTCACTTTCATCTGTAATCATTCTGTCAAGTCCTATGGAAGATAGAACCTGCTCCACAGGTTAGGTAACCCAGAAAGATTAACTGCTTGCTCTGCCACGGTATGGGGATTTTCACCAGCCCAGTGCACACAGTTGTGGCAGTTGAATGTTCCATTCCATTTAAAGGTTATCTTATCGCACCAGCCACTTCAGTAAAATGTTCGTTATTTTTCCACATGTTCACAGTCTACTCACAAATTCGACACATCTATCTGGGTCGTCTTCATTCATAGTGTGCTATAATGTAGGAATGTAGAATCTTCACTTCACTTGCTTTGAAATGCGATGGACACTTGATTTACAGTCACCTGACTCACGCGCAGTTTTCCGTACGAACTTTGACTTCCGGTGGAAAGTGTGAATGTGTGAATACAGCCTCCACACTTCCTTCGTCCGTTGTAGCTCTCTTCCTGCCGCGCCATCCTTTCTTCTCATCACACACAGTTCCGCCCCTCTTAAACTTGTCACGTAATACTGTATTGCCGTTGTTGCATGTCATGGTGGTGCAGTTTCGAATTCTGATATCCGTCCTTCTGTGCGACTCAAACATGTTCTCAAATTTCCAATAACATTTTAAAATCCACTTACATCGCTCGAAAGAAAACACTATCACATCCGCCATTTCCTCTACAATTTTATTGCTTTTGCTGGTGGCTGCAAACGGAACTGAGAACAGCAGAATGGCTACACGCACTCGCGCACAGAACGTTGTAATTATAGAGCCAATTACACGTAGTCCATCAGATTTTCTTTTATAGTTTCACTGTTATTAACGTACAAATAGTGTAAACATGAATTTGGGACATTCGATATATTGCCACGAGTGGTTTCGCTGCTCGCGTTTACTCATATTACTGATAAAATGGAGATAAAAACGTCTTCGGTTTGCATGTGATTTGTTTTCACATGTTACGTCTGAACTGTCTGCACGACCTTGAAGATGCTGCGCTGATAAGAAAGGTATGAAGGATCGTGAAAAAGCTTGTGTTCCACTTACTTTACAGGGTTTCACTTGAGTCTACTGAGTAGTAAAAGAGAATTGTTTTAGGTTGTTTTGTAAGATAGCGCCAAGTTATTCACTTAAACGTTTAGGCCATATGTTGTGAACTGGTCAAGCTATTTCCACCAAATTCTAACACAAGTAGAGTTACGATAAGCCATAGAAACTGTCGTGATTTGAGTAACTCAGACACTCGTTTCAAAATGATGTCTCTGTAAATAAACAATCCTAGTTTACCAAAACTTTTGACAGATTACTATCGAATTTGAAGTTCCGAAATTTACCTCCATGATGTAGTTGGTTGCACGCCAGCTTACGGTACGAAGCGTTCTGTTCCAGTTAAGGCATTTGTTTATTTGTAATTACTAGTATAACATTTGTTTCTGATTATATTTCTAATGATATCGCTATCAAAGATATGTCAAGACCATCTTACCTTTTAATAACTTCATCGATACTATTTGCATCCATGTAAAGGAAAGTAGGCTCATTAGTTATATTGATAGCTTCTTGTTTAATTTTTGGACTTTGGCCATATTCCTAGTTACAAAACGGTTCAAGTAATTATCATTGAGCACCATGAACGTAGTTCACTAGCAACCATAATCATGCAAGCACAAAGTCAACATATTTCATCATGGTTCACAATTATTATTGACTGTAACAATTGCGGTAGGTGTCAGGATGTTCGGACCAAGATTCGAACCCAGTCCTTCCGAATTAGAGTCCAGAGGCTTACCCCTGCACCATCTCGTTCAGTGCAGCACAGGGAACCATGCATGATTGTGACGGGGTTAACATCTCTTCGACAGCGGCGACTTAGGAGACGGAACCTACAGCAGTGCTCGTAAATTTCATGAGTTGAGGAGCAAGCAGCCTTGGCCTGTACATTCTGTTCAGGGTAAAGTCAGCACTTTTTAATATCAACCTTTTAAAATACATTGCCCGTTTCTTTACCGTACACGCTGGCCTACAGACCCCAGTTAAGGTGGCAGGAAAATGAGTACATTTGTTTTAAGTATTGACGAGGTATTGAGAGTATAATGCTTAAATAGATAGTTTATCGAGCTGGTGTTTTTTTTTCTCTTTACACACATAGTACGAGCTGCAAACATTTGGATACCGATCAATTTTACTTTTTTCTCGTAACTGGCGTATGAATAAAATAAGGCAATGCACATTTTACATGCAATGGAAATATACAAAATGACATAAAATGGTATTTTAATGTTATGCTATCTTACAATATGCCAGACAAAATAGATCTTAGATACTTGTATCGTGGTATTGAAAGTTACTGCCAGCATTCAAATTTAAGTTAAAATTTACTAGTAGATTGTTTTTTAGATATATCATAACTAGCAAAAATGTTTATACAGTCGCCATTTCGAAAATAAGAGTCTGATTCACTAAAATACCAATTTAAATGTACTTCTGTAGTACTACTTTGTTGGTATTTAGTAGTAATCGGTCTATTGTTTCCCGAGGAATGACACAAAATATTAATTTTTTCATGTGATGCTTCCTTACAAAATGGCGAGTGAAATGGCTGTTTGTAGACTTGTTAAATTTGGCAATAGATACTTACATGATAATAAGTTAGATTGAAGTTGGTTCGGTGGTTTCGTGGAAATTGCATACTATATAGTAAATGTTATATGGCTGCCATTTCGAAAATAAAAGTCTGACATGGCCTGCAGTAGTACTACTTGACAACCAAATTTGGTATTAATCGGTTCATGTGTTCACAATATACGACAAAAAGTTTATTTTTTAATTTTCTGCTATTTTACAAAATTGCAGATAAAAGAAAGTTTGGCATATTTGGTGTTTGGTAACGGATACTTGCAGCATTCCAACTTTGTTTGAAATTGGAAAAACGGCGAGGTAGGTTTAGCAAATTTGCCGAAAATATTTATATGTTTGCTATTTTGTCTACCTTACTTATAATCCAATTTTGGTGGATATCACTTGAGTTGTTTCCGAAATATGATGTACCCAAAATAATTATTTTGAATGCGTCTTAAACTTTTACTGCCCGCCATTTTGAAAATAAGTATCCAGCGTGGTTCAAAACTATGAAAGTTAGATTTTCTTACAAAATGGTGGTGCTTAGGCCTTTGGTCGATATTCCATAGCATTCGGTTTGCCATTATTATGTGCTGCCATCTCGGGCGATTGAAAAACTGTGTGTGACTAGTACTTAACTCACGAAAATATTTAGTACTTACTAACGAACGTATTTCTGAACGTAGTTTCTCTAGGTCCTGAGGTGGTGTCAGATATGACTCGGTTTGCTATTCGCCGCACTGTACGGGCTATAAACAAGTAGAAACGTAATTTTCCTAAAGTGTCTATTTACAGTACTTTTACTAAAAATATACGGGATCGTTTGTATCTTTATGTGTAATGATGGCAGAATTTATAGACTTCAAATATCTATGCATGTGAAAATAGAGCATAATTATGGGTTTTAATATTGTATTTCGCCCTTTCTTGCTCAACAATTTGTAGATTAAATTTGTGCATGGTGACCGATCCCCGTTTAAACAGCATACAGCTACCTGCAATTTTTTCGTAATGTGATTTCATACATTTCTGTTTTTAATATTTTTGGTAATTTTCTAATTGTTAATTTACGACCTTTCTTTTAAGTGGAAATAAGAGACGTACATTTTAAGTGCTGAACTTGTGTTTGAACAGTGGAACTGCTATTTTATGGTTATCAATAGTTGCTCTATATTTTCATACAAATATATAAATCTAAAATATTTAGCTTTCCTGCAAATTTCAGGTATATATTATTGCTTGAAGCACGGAAACCAGTGGATGCTAAGTGATATAATTACATGTCTTTCAAGTTCGTTACCCTAATACGAAAATACTGAAGATGAATGCAGCCTTAAATTTATGTGGTTCAACAGTGGAACTAATACGTAACCTTACTTTATGTTGTCATGTTAAAAATTCTTTACTCGCCCTTTTGTTTCAATAAAATTTATTTGCTGATTTGCGTATAGTTGTAAGCACTTTCTGAAATACTTTTTTCGACTTATTTGTACTGCTTACTTCAGTTTTACTGTATTATTATTTTATGACTTCAGTAATGTTTGCAACTTGTTGAGCCGTGGCAAATGTGAAATCGCAGTTACGTCAAGGCAACCTAATTAATTGTCCTTCAAACCTGCAGGGAAGCGTTACAAAGTTGTGACATATACAAACAAGACCTTTAAAAAATTATTACAGTCGGTTAAGAGCTGTACAGGGTTAAAACCGTAAAGTGAATATGGGTAGAGCAATCTCGCTGGCTGCCCAGAACCAACCACCATGTTCCAACATTGAGCTCCTTTACTATCATAAACGACGTGGATAGGATTTGAGGTTAGAACACTGTTTTGTAAACAAGTGTTCTGAGATGGCTGTATTCGTCCTCTAACCAATTTTTTATGCAGTTTGATTAAATTCAAATTGGTAAAAGTATTTTTTTCATATAAAAATTCTTGTCTATTGAAAATTAATATACAAACACGTTCATAACTGTTGACGGCGTTAACAGCAGTTTTAGGTTGCGTACATGCGCAGAAGACGAAGAATCGGTTTGCCCCATCCTTAGTCTATGGTTAAAACACTAGTGATGAGTTAAACAGTTACTTTTCTTTATCGATTATAACTATTGCAGTTGCATTAAAGTAACTAGTTATTTAAACAGTTACTATTTTACGTGTCAATTGAGTGTGGCCTGGAATTTTATTATATTATAATACAGTTGTCAAAAGCTCAGTTCACGGTTAATTTCGTGTAGGTAAGAGACTTGCATAGAGCGTGTAAACATATGTGTGGTGTACAGTGAGTGAACTCGTATTGTGCTAAACCAATCGCACACGACCATAAAATAACTTTATTTTAGTGAGAGAGTAATTTATTAGGTAGCAAATAACATAATTTTGACTTTTTTTTTATGAAACAAAGAAAATTAAAACCTTGGTTTTCTTTAAAAATAAGGTATTGAAATAATTACAACGGATTACTTCCAAATCTTTTATATTATAATTTTTTTTGGGGGTGTCCCTAGGCCAATCTCACATTGTCTAATTTCAAATATATTTGACAGTATAATTTTTAATTAAATATGACCACCAAATTTTTCTTTCCAACTAATTTCATTAAATAATCTTGAAAGTGTTTGAAAATGAGTCACACACTCAAAACATTATTCTCAAAGGATCTAATATAAAAATTTATTAAAATATTATTTTTAACTGAGATGCAGCTGTAGTGTTTCCATGCAGTCCATTAAAATAAAAACAGTTTAACAAATGTTTTAACTTATTTTCACTTCTTTCNATAAAAACAGTTTAACAAATGTTATAACTTATTTTCACTTCTTTCATAAATTCAAATTTTATTTATCAGATATGTTTCGCACAATGAAATGTAATGCCCGTGAGCTCGTAATATTATAGGCAAAATTCACTTCCTTCTCATTTTGTCTGGATTTGCATACTGCCCTTTAGACTATAGGTCGTATATTGGTTTCCATTAATTTTTTTATTATTAACATGCAACCGAAGTTTGTCGGTCAAATTTGGATACAACCTGTATACTTAGAACATTATACATGTTTTTATGTTAATAAAATGCAACTAACAATAATCGTGTGCAAAGGCCACTGCTGAGCTATAACTTCACAGAAAATCAACACAATGACATTGAAACATACTTAAAACCCGCACAATGACATGGAAACATACTTAAAACTAGCCAAGATCAGCTATATTCAGTACATATTACTCTCAAAGAATGCAGTCAAAATTTATCAAAAGAAATGAGACGATAAAATATTAACCAAACCAACAAACAGCGAAGAAGTCAGAAGAAACCCGATTAAAGAAAAAAACAATAGACAAAACGAAGGCTATTCTTGGTTCTAGAATGTGCAGGAATTTTCTAAGTTTTTTATTCCTCCCATACTAGTAATTATATTAAATGTTTGAATTTTGTTTACGTCTCAGAGGTGTACTATCGCAAAATGTTTACAAATTTGCCACTTCTGAGTTTACGCCTATTGGGGAAACAATAGGCTTACCATTAGGGAACCAATATTGACTAATAGTCAAAAGATTATTTTTCCAATAAATTCATGACAGCTTTCCTGCATCTGTTCAAGAAAAAGGTTTTATTGTCTAATGAAGTTCACAAATTTTTATAATAACAGAACTTAACATTTATGTAGTCTATTCAATGTATCTTCACACTTCCAAAAAAAACATTTGAAAAATCTTTTCCTGAAACTTGTTTGTAAATAAATCGTATATTACAGGCATTTCTAATTTCTTTCTCAAAAACATGCATTAATTTGTATTGAAACTAAAATTCATTTTATATTATATTTATAAATATTTTTACACTCTTTATGTATCTAAATCAGACAGAAGATAACTGTGTTGGTAACGTTTAATAAGAAATAGTTACGGTGTAAAACCTAATTAATTTATAATTCGGTGCGTTTTTTGAAATGTAAACATTTTTTACTTACGCTGTTACGTTTTGAGGTAAAACTGTTGGAAACACATTCACTTGTTATGTATGAAAATAGCCATGGTTTACTGTCTCTTTAGCGTACTAATAGAGTAAGGTTTTTTTTTTTTTTTTGNTCACACACTCAAAACATTATTCTCAAAGGATCTAATATAAAAATTTATTAAAATATTATTTTTAACTGAGATGCAGGCTTGAGCAGGTTTTATTTACACTAGCTGAAGAATTTGTACCGGGTAGAATTATAGCATAACATTAGCAGAGCTTCAGAAACATTGGTAGTAATAATATATACTATATATATACACATATATATGCATCATGATATAGAAAGATATCTGAAATATCATTTTTACATTGTGCTTGTGCAGATTGTGGGGCAGACTGTTTATGACATACATGCAATATGGCCAGCTACTGAAAGCGGGTATTAGTTTAATCGGGCGCATTCATATGGCTTGGCTTCAATCGCCTGGCAGAGGTATGAGCGGACGTATAATCGAGATCTAAACGAACCAGTGTTTGTATTGGAGCTTGCCATAAGCCGGTGATGGATTTCGAGCGCTGTTTCTCTGCGTTATTAGCGGGGCAAATGAAATTCCGCTGCCCGCTGTTGCATAATTACCCCGACCTTTTTCCCTTCTTACGCGGTCGCGCCACTGGACACGTTGTGTGTNTGCGTGTTATTTCAACACCATGCTCCTCTTCACACAGTGCCGTCATTTGGCAAATGTCCGCAGAGAAACCAGATCAGTTCCCCCCCCCCCTTCTCCACCACTCGTCCTGGGATCGGCCAGAACGATTGCATTACTAGCAAGCTGCGCACGGCTGGAGAGTTTTGCAGTTCTGCACGGTCCACCTCTTTGATGCTTGCAGTGCATTAGGAAACACATGTATCAGGTAGCCTGTGTTAACTACAAAATATATACGCGTGAACATAATTCCGCTCCCCTTTTAACATAAACCGAGCGAAGTGGCGCACTTTCAACCGAATAACAAAGAAGATATACACTCCTGAAATCGAATTTTAAACTGAATTTTTTCGAAATATTGAAAGTAAAGTGACATTAAATCACAATTATTGATCTACTGTTTTTTGTAAACGGGACTTAACTTAACAACATACTCCCATTAAAACCTACAAAAATAGTTCTGTGGTTGGAACTACACAGGACCCACCGTTTTCGTGTAAAACGCACATACAATTTTGACTGCAGTACAGCGCCTAGCATATAGGCAATACTATCTAAGAATAAACTCGCTATAAACGCTCCTAATTCCTTGTGGTAAAATAGTTGTATGCAATAAGAGGATAAACTCCCCTTGTTATTATTACGGTGAGAATTTGGTNTAATTCCTTGTGGTAAAATAGTTGTATGCAATAAGAGGATAAACTCCCCTTGTTATTATTACGGTGAGAATTTGGTATCAGGTTAAATATACCCTTAATAAAGAGGAATGTTCGGAGAGTTGTAACCCTCTTTGTTTTCGATATTTCACAGAAATACAGTTCAAAATTTATATTTTAAAAGGTTTATATACCCCTTAATCTTCAGTTAATAAAACAGTCCTGCATATTACCTACAGTCCTGTATATTCCCTACTTGACTTTTCATAAGGAATCACCTCATGAAGTTTGTCGGTCTAATTTTGTCTCACCATATAGTGCATGCCACGTCGTCTTGCGGCACTTTCTATTAAAATTCTTTTGGGGGTGTCCCTAGGCCAATCTCACATTGTCTAATTTCAAATATATTTGACAGTATAATTTTTAATTAAATATGACCACCAAATTTTTCTTTCCAACTAATTACATTATATAATCTTGAAAGTGTTTGAAAATGAGTCACACATTCAAAACATTTTTCTCAAAGGATCTAATATAAGNAAGTGTTTGAAAATGAGTCACACATTCAAAACATTTTTCTCAAAGGATCTAATATAAGAATTTATTAAAATATTATTTTTAACTGAGATACAGCTGAAGTGTTTCCATGCAGTCCATTAAAATAAAAACAGTTTAACAAATGTTATAACTTATTTTCACTTCTTTCATAAATTCAAATTTTATGTATCAGATATGTTTCGCACAATGAAATGTAATGCCCGTGAGCTCGTAATATTATAGGCAAAATTCACTTCCTTCTNAGATATGTTTCGCACAATGAAATGTAATGCCCGTGAGCTCGTAATATTATAGGCAAAATTCACTTCCTTCTCATTTCTTAATTAAGGCTCAGGCAGCTTCCACATTATTTAATTATCTATGTAACATTATGTGGTNTCACTTCCTTCTCATTTCTTAATTAAGGCTCAGGCAGCTTCCACATTATTTAATTATCTATGTAACATTATGTGGTTTCCAGCAATGGTTCGTTATTTTAAGTTTTGAGACGTGCTGTTTTGGTGTGCACGATTCTGATTGGCTGAGCCTGTCAAAAATCAAAGCAGTTTTAGAACCGGCACAATATTAAAATGATTTATGGAAACTGAAGTCATCCAGCTTTTTCAGACAAATAAGGCGGCGTTTACGATGTTTCAGTAACAACACAGCTGTCCAACTTTGTTTGACCAAATTTTTTAGAAGCATTTTGACGAAAAAATTTGACAGTGTGGCAGGGGCTTTACGTACGAGTACACGACACGAAGTACAGTATCGCTATTTTGTAACCATCTCACTGTACAATATTTTTGTACTTTTACAAGAAATATTCTGCGTGCTCGCGGGGGCCCTACACGATATTTGACAGGAGTACCAGTTTTTTCGGCTCTTCAGTGTATAAGGAAAGACTTCTGAATGTGAAAAAGAAAAAAGAAAAAAAAAAAGGTAGAGCATATTACAGCAAGTGCATTGCGGACCACGAAATTGTATAGTTATGATAATACTTTTCGAATGCAGAAAATCAATGATATGGACAATTTTTTTTGTAAATAAACTCTGGCTTGAACACCATATTTGTTTTTTTTTTTGTTTAAAATAAATCAAATCTTAAATTTTTTATATACTTTTTTTATTTACTCTGGTGAAACCAGAAATACTTTGTGATGATGTTAAACTATGAAATGATGGAGCAAAAATCATTCTCCACTTGCTCATACGTCAAACACACACAAATGACACACACCTACACACGGGTTCTGTACCCCGAAATATTCCAATTGCAGGCGAGACTGATAGACGCATTAAAATCTACTAATACAAAAGCACACGTAAAGACGTGGTCACGAGTGCNAATGCAGAAAATCAATGATATGGGCAATTTTTTTTGTAAATAAACTCTGGCTTGAACACCATATTTTTTTTTTTGTTTTTTGTTTAAAATAAATCAAATGTTAAATTTTTTATTTACTTTTTTATTTACTCCGGTGAAACCAGAAATACTTTGTGATGATGTGAAACTATGGAATGGTGGAGCAAAAATCATTCTCCACTTGCTCATACGTCAAACACACCCAAATGACACACACCTACACACGGGTTCTGTACCCCGAAATATTCCAATTGCAGGCGAGACATTAAAATCTACTAATACAAAAGCACACGTAAAGAAGTGGTCACGAGTGACATTACAGAAGTAAGCGAGAGGCACGCGNAAATTGCAGGCGAGACTGATAGACGCATTAAAATCTACTAATACAAAAGCACACGTAAAGACGTGGTCACGAGTGCCATTACAGAAGTAAGCGAGAGGCACGCGCAGTCGTAATCTTAGCTCACGCACACGGCCAGCCGCGCTGCATCATGCGTTGAATTGGAATCTGCCCTAGCGCACTGACCGCCAAGGGGAGGATTGTCGCTCCAGCAGCTTGTTTTATTTCTCGCACAAGCCAACTTTAATTCATAAGAAATAAACGCAGATATCTGCACGCACAAGTCAACAGCAGGGAAGACCCACGTTCAAGGGCACACGCGTTCAATACTCGACTCGTTTGGCACGAATTTATATTTTTTAAATCACTCCAGGTGAAACCCGTAATGGTATCTTGATAGAGACTTTACTTATTCCCGCTTGCCCTAGAAATTTGCTCAATCTCAAAATAGTATAAATTTTACTTTTGTTATTATTTTAGCGTGCATACCACCTAGATCATTAAAACTCATGCTACTATTTTACGAAAATCTAATAGTCACGAATAAAAATGATGTATATGTGTCCATGTAAGAGGATGAAGGTTGCGCCATTTTTTTCTCACATCGAATCCGCAGCATCGGTATTTCAGAGCCACGAGCCAGCCAAGTTTCAAGGACGAAAAATAGTAAAAAAAACTGCAACACGTATAGAAGAAAATGTGAACGTATTCATTAACAAAAAATCACTTAATTGATCACAAAGATGTATTTGTTATCAGCAATTCCTTGCANTATCAGCAATTCCTTGCGTATTTCAGGCATACTGAGATACCAGTTTGCATTTTACTGGTGTTCAAAGCTACCATTTCGCACACGATGCGTTGTTGGCCAGTCTGATAACTCAAGGAATATATACCGAATCGGGGTCATTATTATTCTCTTTGTAATCCAATGACGACTCCTTTCATCCACTGATGCATATATTTGGAACTATTTCCACGCCCACATTCACAGTGGTCAATTAATGTTAAACTGTTTTGGAGGAAAAAATCTAACAAAACTTTCGACCCGCTCACATCTGCAAATATGAGTGTAAACCTCCTTTCATGAATAAATTATTTTACCTATGTTGCGACGGTATAACCTAAAACATATTTGCACCAATTATATATATATATATAAGTGCGCGCATGAAACCAAATTAATATAATAGGAAATAGCCCCCCCCCACCATTTCCGAAATAGAGGGGAAATAATTGCCCAGTAACGAACTTAAGATAATTCACTTAACACCCTAAACAATGCTACATGTTTATATTGCCGAATTGAAGCGATATTCCAAGGTGAAAAAACCCTAGTATTTTAAGTTGTATTAATCTTGAATCTTCAGAAGAAACGTCTACGTTCACACACCAAAAACCTAACCATTGAAAAAAATAGGTAAATAGAAAAAGCCCAGTCCACTAAAATATTTTTTTTTAAATAAGATAATTCCCATCATAAAATCTGAACTAAAAACCGATACTAAAATAGTCCCCAGTTCTGTATGAACCTGCAGAGATACATACGCATCTTGGCAATGTTTCAGCCCAGGCATGCCAGTGTATCACATAGACATGAGAACGACAATTAATCGAAAGTTCAGAAGCGAGTGCCAAATCACTCATTATCGGTGTTCATTTTTTCGACGGTCTTTGTGTACCTCAATCATGCCCAGAAAGAGTTCTGATGCTTGCTAGCAGACTTACGCTCTATCAGCCCCTCATTATGCAAGATGATACAAAATCTCGTATAATGCAAGTACATATAAAAATATTACAAATACTCTTATTTACACACGTGAGGTTTATTACTAATGCAAAATCCAAAAATTGTCAGGGTGCAGGAGATATTACTCAGATTTGACGCATCACTTCAGGTTCCTCATTGAAAACGGCACCTCATGTCAATTTTACAACGATGGCCGGTTCCACAGTGTCACATAAGAGGGGGACTGCGGTGGGTAGAGCTCTTTTGTTTAACATCACGAGTATTCGTTCAGCNCGTATAATGCAAGTACATATAAAAATATTACAAATACTCTTATTTACACACGTGAGGTTTATTACTAATGCAAAATCCAAAAATTGTCAGGGTGCAGGAGATATTACTCAGATTTGACGCATCACTTCAGGTTCCTCATTGAAAACGGCACCTCATGCCAATTTTACAACGATGGCCGGTTCCACAGTGTCACATAAGAGGGGGACTGCGGTGGGTAGATCTCTTTTGTTTAACATCACGAGTATTCGTTCAGCATTATTTCTATTGTACTCACATTTTCGNTCATGTGAATTCCCGGCAGGATCGATCCCAAATTTTCGCCCTTTCATTCCTCAAAAACATTTCTTTCTTGGTTCATTTGTTTGTAAAACAACACTTAGACGAATTAAACAGCCTGAGAAAGACATAATAATTCAGAGTGGCCCATATATCCTGTAACGCACTTTCTCGCTAAATTTTTCTTTAAAACTGACCTTTGCATTCGATTTTACACAACACTAAAATAATAAGCTTTTCAGAAAAGTTGTAGGGTAAGGTTCAATAATTTAAAAGTGCACAACTACGAACACACAAATGTATTATCCTACTTTTCCCATGCATTCAATCTTTGCATTTCTCTGATTTTTGCAGACGATGGAGAGTACACAATGGTTTCATTTGATGTAACCCCTTGCCTGAATTTCACCAATGATTAAAGATATCTCTTTACTGTGCAAATGTCTGAGTATATCGACAAGTTCATTGGGGTCTTCATGAAATATGTAGTCGGTGTTCTTGTCGCCTTCGACATTATTCACGACACTTTTCAGCAAAGCCAGCGAGAAGATGTGTGAGGACTTAGAAAATCGCCACTATTTTCACCGTCAACACTGTCTTCATTATCGTATACATGGCCCTTCCCTTTTTCGCAACTCTTCGAGCCGGAACGAAATCTTATATACGATGAAGGAACTAAGGAAAAAAAAAAATCAAGATATGACTCACTACAATCTGTTTTATTTACGGAATATTCTCGCAACACACAGCGAGCAGCATCGCTTCGGTTGTGATTACCAGGGGTATTGGTGTGTCGCAAAAATAGCCTCCCATGAACCTTGATATGGATCGACTCGGGAAATAATGGTTGAAATACTACTGCCGTCGATATCAAGCTCGATGGAAAAACATCACTTGGAATATTTATGAAACGAATCTAATATGGATACCTTACTGTCAGTTATGACACAGATCACGATCATGTAATGAATATATGATTATGTGTAAAGGCATCAAATAGGTTTTGAACCTTGGCGATTACGTTCAAACACATTCTCATTTTTGTTAAAATGCCTTGCGCCCAAGGGTGAAAACGAGCCCATGCTTACACAAGTAAACGTTCTCAACATCGGACCTCAGTATTCAGCATAAATAAAGTAAGTTTTTATTCCATTAAAATGACGGCTGTAATAAATGCAAGCCCTATTCCTGATGCATAAATATTTACAAACTGTTCTGTCAACATTGCGATAATCACCATCCCAGAGAACCACGAAACGTGGCGGTGGAGATCAGGCAACATTTCTATAGTAATTATTTGGCACCGACACAGGACAAGACACGCTCAATACTTCACACCACCCTCTCGACAGCAGTTGCACAGCTACCAGAGCTCACGCCTCCCATCAAGGCGAGCTAGGTTCGATTCCCGGCCGGGGTCGCACNACAGCAGTTGCACAGCTACCAGAGCTCACGCCTCCCATCAAGGCGAGCTAGGTTCGATTCCCGGCCGGGGTCGCACCTGTATTTTCGCGCATGTGGGAAACGTGATTGTTGCCATTGCCAACAGTATATTCCGTGATGCACTTGGCGATGTCCGGCAGATTTTCTCGTGGCACTTTACCTTCTTCTCCAACATAAACGTCCTCACTCATTTCAGCTGCTAAGCTCTCTCTCTCTCTCTCTCTCTCTCTCTCTCAACTCAAAACACATGGTGTCCCCTGAAAAAAAATGTGCTGGTGGGGGTGGGTGGGCAGCTCACCACGACATTTTTGTGCTTTGAAAAAACCGCCTAATACCAATGTTAATCTACGCAGATCACTGACGAAGAGCAACCAACGTGTGAAAAATATTTCATTTTCTCGAGTCAGCAGTCGGAAACGCATTTCAACCCATCAGTTTTCCAGTGGAAGATATCGAGGTTCTAGGAATTTGTCGGCCATGGATCAGTCAGTTCATCACTCAGAAAAAAGGAGCGGTCGTCCATAAAAAGATTTTTACCCGTTTAATTCTTAAAGAANACAGCAGTTGCACAGCTACCAGAGCTCACGCCTCCCATCAAGGCGAGCTAGGTTCGATTCCCGGCCGGGGTCGCACTTGTATTTTCGCGCATGTGGGAAACGTGATTGTTGCCATTGCCAACAGTATATTCCGTGATGCACTTGGCGATGTCCGGCAGATTTTCTCGTGGCACTTTACCTTCTTCTCCGACCTAAACGTCCTCACTCATTTCAGCTGCTAAGCTCTCTCTCTCTCTCAACTCAAAACACATGGTGTCCCCTGAAAAAAAATGTACTGGTGGGGGTGGGTGGGCAGCTCACCACGACATTTTTGTGCTTTGAAAAAACCGCCTAATACCAAGGTTAATCCTCGCAGATCACTGACGAAGAGTAACCGACGTGTGAAAAAAATTTCATTTTCTCGAGTCAGCAGTCGGAAACGCATTTCAACCCATCAGTTTTCCAGTGGAAGATATCGAAGTTCTAGGAATTCGTCGGCCAAGAATCAGTCAGTTCATCACTCAGAAAAAAGGAGCGGTCGTCCATAAAAAGATTTTTACCCGTTTAATTCTTAAAGAAAAAAAAGGATGTATTATATAAACTTACAAAAAACGTGGGAGCACATTGAGAAAACACTTATACTTTGTTCGCCCCAGCAAGTGCCCCGGGACAGATAAAAAACCCGCAAATACCGCCGCCTATGTACTAACATTAATGTGTAATTTTATTCAGGGATATTTTTATATTAGTATATAAAATGCATACATATTTATATTACCATTTAGCATGCATAAATATTTATATAACTATATAGTATGCATGTTATACAACGATATAATATGCACATATATTTATATTGACATATAATATGCATATAGGAATATAAAATATGAATTGACGACAGTATNCGGATTATATTTTCCCCGGGGCCATTGCTGGTGCGAACATAGTATAAGGGTTTTCTTAGAGTGCTCCAGCGTTTTTTTTTTTTTTCATTTATATAATACATCAGTATTATCTCTCTGAATTAAATGGGAAAAATCTGCCTATGTACGACGACTCCTCTATTCTGAGTGATGAGTTGACTGATTCTCGACCGACAAATTCCTAGAACCTCTATATATTCCACAGAAAAACTGGTGGGTTGAACTGCTTTCCGGACAGCTGACTCTTTCTGAGCATGATGGAGGTGCCCAAAGTTTGTCGCAAAAATGACTAACAATAATGTGTGATTTAGCTCTCGCTTCTGACCTTTCGAAAATTTGTCGTTCGTATGTCTATGTGATACACTGGCGTGCCTAGGCTGAAACATTGCCAACATTAGTATGTATCCTGGCAGGTTCATAGAGAACTGGGGCCTATTTTAGAATCTGTATTTATCTGTTATATTTTGATGCGTACTCTGTAATTAAAAAAAAAACTATTTTTTCACTGAAATGTTTTTATTTTTATTTTTTTTTTTTAATGGTCAGGTTTTTGGTGTATTTCAAGATTAATACAACTTGAAATACACTGGAGAGCCAAAAAAAATTGGTATAGGCGTGTGTATGCAATTAACAGAGGTATAGAACCAATCAGAGTAACGCGATGCGGTCGACAGTGCCTATATAAGACAACCAGCGTCTGGCAAAGTTGCTAGATCGGTTACTCCTGCTACAATGGCAGGTTATCAAGATTTAAGTGAGTTTGAACGTGGTGTTATAGTCGGCGCACGAGAGTTGGGACATAGCATCTCGGAGGTAGCGATAAAATTTAGATTTTCGCGTACAACCATTTCACGAGTGTGCCGTGAATATCGGGAATCCGGTAAAACATCAAATCTTCGACATCGCTGCGGCCGGAAAAAGATCTTTAAAGAACGGGACAAACGACGACTGACGAGAATAATTGAAAGTGACAAACGTGCAACCCTTTATCAAATTGGCGCAGATTTCAATGCTGGGGCATCAACAAGTGCCAGCGTGCGATCTATTCAATGGACTATCATTGATATGGGCTTTCGGAGCCGAAGGCTCACTCGTGTACCGTTGTTGACTGCACGACACAAAGCTTTACTTCTCGCTTGGGCCCGCCAACACTGCCATTGGACTGTTGATGACTGGAAACACGTTGCCTGGTCTGACGAGTCTCGTTTCCAATTGTATCGGGCTGATGGACGTGTACGAGTATGGAGACATCCTCATGAATCCATGGGCCCTACATGTCAACAAGGGACTCTTCAAGCTGGTGGAGGCTCTGTCATGGTATGGGGCGTGTGCAGTTGACGTGAAATGGGACCCCTGATATGTCTAGATACGACTCCGACATGTGACAGATACATAAGCATCCGGTCCGATCACCTGTACCCATTCATATCCATTGTGAATTCCGACGGACGTGGACAATTCCAGCAGGACAATGCGACACCCCAGGCATCGAGATTTGCTACCAAGTGGCTCCAGGAACACTCTTTTGACTTAAGACACTTCCATTGGCCACCTAAATCACCAGACATGAACGTTAATGAGCATATCTGGGATGCCTTGCAACGTGCTGTTCAGAAGAGATCTCCACCGCCTCGCACTGCTATGGATTTGTGGACTGCCCTGAAGGATTCATGACGTGAACAGCATCCTGCATACCTGCACACATTAGTCGAGTCCATGCCACATCATCTTGCGGCACTTCTGCGTGCTCGCCGGGACCCTACACGATATTAGGCAGGTGTACCGGTTTTTTTGGCTCTTCAGTGTACTATGTTTTTTTTTACCTCGGAATATTGCTTCGATTCGGAAATTTACATATGTTGCACTGTTCGGGGCAGGGAGTGTATTATCTTAAGTTCGTTACTGGCCAATTTTTTTCCCCTACTTCTGTCATGGGTGGCCTGTTTTCTCTTATCTTAATGTGGTTTTATGCTTGCGCGTGTATATATATAATCGGCGAGTCTTATAAAGGGTTTTTTAAGGGGAAAAAATAGTCCGCCCTCGCGATTTAAGTATGCCACCGATTGGTCAGAACGAAGGTTTCCGAGAACACCCGAGTTATTTGCTAATGAAAAACATTGGCGGAGCAATTAATTATATTGGAAGGGAGTGGGCAATTAGCCAATGAGAACTCGGGGTGAGCAGTTTGTCAATTAAATATATTTAAAGGGGAGAGTGGAGGGGGTAAGTAATCTGTGGGGCATGGTGCTGTGTTCAGCACCAGCAATGTAAAACCAATGAGAAACAAAAAAAAACCAAGATGATGGTAGAACGAATTTGTTACACAAACTCTAGTCATGTAAAAACAAATGACAAACGAAAAACTATGATTGCGGATGGTGGTTGTGATGCGTACTAAGATGACAGACTGCATCGACTAAGATGGTGGTACAGCTGCACCTACCAATATGGAGGACAGCACCAACCAAATCGGCGGACGGCTGCACCACGATGGCAGATGGTAGCATTGATTCCTACCAAGATGGCGGACTGCACCTATCAATATTGTGGACTGCACCGACCAAATGGTGGATGGTGGCTGTGACGCCTGCCAAGATGGTGGAATGTAAATTGTTGTCTAGAGGTTACCTACACCACTCCGGTGTAAGTAACCTCTAGAAATTTAAATGTTTTTGAACAAATTTTTAAAATACCTTTTATTTAATTTTTTAATATTTTTTTAACTTAATTTTTTAAATAAATTTTTTGGAAATTTTGGAATATTTTGAATAGTTTTGTGTAATTTTCAATGTCAAAGGTCACCAGGGCCTAACGTTAGGGTCAAGGTAACCTTGATCTAAGATGGCCGCCGGCTGACCGGAATGACAGAGCACGAACAGCTCCGATGCTCCAGTCTCAGTTCTCGATGTGCCAATGTTCCCATAATCCCTCTACTATAGAGGTTTTTTGAGGGGAACGATAATTAAAAAGTATACATGTTTTTCTCAGGTTGACGCATTGTTGCTTCCTAGATGAAGCAGTGCGACATACACGTATATCATGGAGCACCTCTTCTCAGGCATCATGTCTATAGCGGCTTTTCCATTGTTTTGTGTTCGGCAAGAACGTTTGTCTGACGTCACAGGTGATGTGCTTGTCAAAACATTTCGAGGCGATCCATATTGACGCAATCCTCCTCGCCCATGTGAGAAAACAGATCAGAGAGACCGACCCAGCAACCGGTGCTCGGAGTGGTAAGGGTAGGCAGATTTTTAAGGCCCGAAGGCCAGCACACCCTCCATCCTTCCGCACTGCAACTGTACTCGGATGAGTAAGACAGTGCACGAGTAAGTGATGTGCATTGGGAATAGCTGCCCGAGTTTCGTCTCGGAGTACCCATGGACACTTTGTCGACTTGTTCACACAAACACGCATCAGTGGGTAGGCCGCTTTAGAAATTTAATTTCGCTTGCAGCATGAATGTGTGGCCGACTGTTAACGTGTGCGCATGTTGCTTGTTGCAGACGAATCGCTGACGTGCAACGTGTGTGACCGCTCCTTCAGCACGGCCCGGATGTTGGCACACCATCAGCAGAAGAAGAGGCACTTCGGGTGAGCATGTGACATCAGCCATGTGTTGATCGCCCCACACCGAGGGACACCAAGATCGTGTTACCTTATCTGTGTAAAGCCCAGTATCGCGCCAGTTGATTTATCACACTGAAAAACATCTGCAGACAAGTAACGACAGTTCTGTGACCGGTTTTCAGGGCAGCAGCAACAAAACTTTGGTATAGGCTGTTCATTAATAATTAATCACATTCGAATTCAACCTTTTGAAAAGTAATTTCCTTTCCTTGCTAATACATATTTTAAGAGGCGCAATGGCATGCGCCCAGTAAAGTTGGTAACGACGAGGGAATGTAGTTCCATATCTCAATGATAAATTTAAAATGTTTGGTAAAGATTTGTACATTCTGTTTGCTTTTAGTTTTTTAATTTCCAAAGTCTAAGAATACACAAATTCGAAGAAATTTTTTCCCAATAATTTTACTGTTTTACTTGGCCGACGTATGAATAAATGGCTCATGGCAATGTTAATTTCATATATTTCGGAAGAATTCACTATTTTCATCAAGTAGATCTTAAGCAGGGTGGTCAAAAGTACTCAGTTTGCGGTGAACAGCCTATACTAGCATCAATATGTTCTGTTAATTTATTAGAGTTCTGTTTTTTCACACAATAATCGAAATATTACTGAAGTAGTGGTATCCCGTAAGAGCTACATGTTGTCTAAAGCTGCAGATATAATCACAGACATGATCACAACAGACAGTTATATTACTATCTACGATGACGATATTTGGATGGTATAAAAAATCTATCTGATTGCTGTCCTTGTATTGGAAGTGATTAGAAATTCTGTTCTCACAATTGTATTATTTACCAGTGCACAGTTCGCTATGAAATAGAGCCAACGTTTTGTTTTTGTCTGTTGATTACTGCTGCCACAGTGCGATACTTTCTTACACGATTGTTCATGACTCGTTCGTAGTGTTTGTTATTGGCTTTCAGTTACGCGTGGCTTGTCCCAAGAACTGCTGTTCATTTTACACTATGTTTCATATCTTAAGAGTAACATTAAACTACCAATGGTTCAAGAGAAAGACTAGACACATAGAATTTGTGAGGGCTACCAAATGATGGCATTGGTTAGTAATAAAATAAAAGTTCTTTATATCTACATTTTATTCTACTTTTATGTAGGAACTTTAATTAATTATGTTTCGCAAGTGTGGAAAAGTCCAATTTTTTGCACAATATTACAAGAGTACTATATTTCTCAAGTATAAAAATGTAAACCAGTCAAACTAATGAATTCCATCGTGAGATATATCCTCAGATAGGAGGACGTACATCATATTTATTAGGGGCATAGAATTGAATGTTGTCCCTAAAGGACATCGCATACAAGACAAAGGATGTAAATGAACAGAATCGAATGATGGCGGAAATATGAACTCTACAAGAAAACTCACTACGAACCGGCAACAATTGCCACAATTACCACTAGTGAAATATCAGATAGTGAATCCATTGGTGCTGAAACACATCTGTCCAGCATGACCAAGGAGGACCAGCTTGAGGAGATAAAAGAGGACAGACAATGTATGGGTTGTGGCAGGTGCTCGGCGTGCGACAGCCTCTTCCCGTCGCTGATGGCGCTGGAGCATCACAAGGAGGAGTTCGAGCACTGGTCGGGAGACGAGAGCCTGGGCGACCACAGCGAGTCCGGCCACGACGACTCGAGCGACGGCACCGTGACCAGCGAGGAGCTGGAGCGGCTGCTGTAGCCCGGCCGAGCGCGCTGCTACGGGTCCTGCCCGAGCTGTGCTGCCACGCGGCACACTGCTTAGACCAGCGGTCGCTCCTTCGCACCATCCAGGACGACAACCTTCTTGCACGATCTCGACACTGCTGCGACCTCCTAGCATTCTCTACCAGAAACCACTTTGCAATTTTCCAACTGAACAACATCTTTGGAAACTTCCTGCATCAGCTAACTCATTGCAGAAGTTCCTTCTCACGAAAACGTTTTTGCAGAACTTCCAAGATGACAATCTCCTTTCACGGTCACGACAGTAGTAAGCTCCTGGCATCCTATAACAGAAAACACTTTTTACATTTCCAATAACAGTTACATAACTGGCACCCAACAACCTATTTAAAGATGTTCTAGGTCGACAACTTCTCTAAAGATATTCTAATCATACATTCTCTTCTGATAAACATGGTAATGTATAGCGGGCATTTACTAGATCAGCAACATTTCCGAACTCTTCTAAAACCAAAATCATTCCTGCAGAATGTCCGGGTCATCATCCATAAAAATTTAAGTCAAACAATCCAGTTCCATTTTATTTTATTACTGACATGTCTTCAAACTTGCGTATTGTGCAGTAACAATCCCAAATTTTTTATGATTTTAGAAAATTAATTATATGTCCATTTTTTTTTTTTTATAAATTCTTGCTCGAACTTCACCTTTGTTTGTTCGTATAAAAAATCAAATGTAAATTTTTTTATTAATTTCTGCGAAATCAAAGATACTTTCTGATGCTGTGAAACCAAGAAATAAGGGGGTGGGGAAAAAACTCTCCGCTTGCTCATACGTCAAACACACACACACACACACACCTTTACACACACCTATACAAACATAGAGCCCGAAATATTCCAATTGCAGGTGTCACTGACAGACGCATTAAAAAATTATTAAGACAAAAGCATACTTATAGAAGTGGTCATGAGTTCAAGAGGTCGAGAGGCAAAAGTTCAGGCGTAATCAATCTTAGCTCGCGCACACGGCCAGCGGCGCTGCATCATATGTTGAATTGGACTTTGCCCTAGCGCACTGACCACCGAGGGGAGGATTGTCGCTCCAGCAGCTAGTTTTATTTCTCACACAAGCCAACTTTAATTCATAAGAAATAAACGCAGATATCTGCACACACAAGTCAACAGCAGGGAAGACCCGGGTTCAAGGCCACCCACGTTCAATACTCGACTCGTTTGGAACGAATTTATATTTTTTAAATCACTCCAGGTGAAACGAGGGATGGTTTCTTGGTCGAACCCTTACTTGTTCTCGCTTGGCCTAGCAACTCACTCCGTCTCAATATAGTGAAAAATTTACTTTTATTGTTTTAGCTTGCATACATTCTAGATAATATGAACTCAAGCTACTGTTTTACGAGAATTTAATAGAGTCACGGATAAAAAATATTGATATGTATTTATTATAAGAGGAAGGGGGTTGCGCCATTTTATTTTCTCTCGCGTAGAATCCGCAGCAACGGGGTTTCAGAATCACGAAAAAGCCACGTTTCGAGGACGAAAAAAAGTAAATAAAATGGAGACACATAATGCAGACAAATGTGTATGTATTAACTAAATAAAAGCAATATATTGATCACAAAGATTTACTTGTTATCAGCAATTCCTTGCATATTTCTGGTATACCGAGATGCCACTTTGCATTTTACAGGTGTTTAAAGCTACCATTTCGCACACGATGCATTGTTGGCCAGTCTGATAACTCTAGAAATATATACCAAATTGGGTCATTTTTTTTTTTTTTTTTTTCATAATCCAACGAACAATTCCTTTCATCCATTGATGCATATATATTTAGCAATATTTCCGGGCCCACTTACAGAGTGGTCAATTAATGTTAAAACGTTTCGGAGGAAAACATTTAACAGAATATTCGACCCGCTCACATCTGCAAATAGGAGTGTAAACTTCCTTTCATGGATAAAATATTTATCCGTTGTAGCGACGGGAAAACCTAAGACATTTTTGCACCGATTATATATATACACGTGCGCGCATGAAACAAAATTAATGTCAATTAAATGTAAGAGAAAACATGCCACCCATTATANTATATTTTTTTTTTTTTTTAATTAAAGAGTACGCGTCATAATATAAGAACTAAATACAGATTCTTAAATAATCCCCAGTTCTTTATGAACCTGCAAAGGTCGCATATTGGCATGTTTCAGCCCTGGAATTACAGTGTATCTCATAGACATACGAACGATACATTTTCGAAAGGTTTGAAGCGAGAGCTTAATCACCCATTGCAAGTGTTCATTTTTTGCGACAAACTTTGTGCACCTCCATCATGTCCAGATAGAGTTCTCATGTTTGCTAACATACTTGNGTGTTCATTTTTTGCGACAAACTTTGTGCACCTCCATCATGTCCAGATAGAGTTCTCATGTTTGCTAACATACTTGAGCTCTCTCAGCCCCTCGTGATGCCATGGATATACCAAATCTCGTACACTGCAAGTACATAAGCAATAGATACGCACACAAAATATTAAAAATACTCATGTTTAAGCACATGAAAAATTAGAAAATTATCATGCTGCAGGAGGAATTACTCAGGTCGGAAGGCCTACTGCAATATGCGAAATTATGAAGATTTGGACGCNGTGTTCATTTTTTGCGACAAACTTTGTGCACCTCCATCATGTCCAGATAGAGTTCTCATGTTTGCTAACATACTTGCGCTCTCTCAGCCCCTCGTGATGCCATAGATATACCAAATCTCGTACACTGCAAGTACATAAGCAATAGATACGCACACAAAATATTAAAAATACTCATGTTTAAGCACATGAAAAATTAGAACATTATCATGCTGCAGGAGGAATTACTCAGGTCGGAAGGCCTACTGCAATATGCGAAATTATGAAGATTTGGACGCNCATTATCATGCTGCAGGAGGAATTACTCAGGTCGGAAGGCCTACTGCAATATGCGAAATTATGAAGATTTGGACGCATCAGTTCATGCTCCCCATCGAAAACGGCACCTCAGGCCCACTTGACAACGATGACCTGTTTTACATCACGAGTAAGCGTACAGCATTCTTTCTTTTGTACACACATTTTCGCACAGAAGGTCCACCTCAACACCAGCCCATTCTTCACGCGACCTTTTCCCCCCAACAGGACGAGACAAGTTCGATTACCAGTAGGGTCGCTCCCAGATTTTCGCCCTTTCATTCCTCAAAAACATTCCTTCCTCAGTTTTTTTGTTTGTCAAACCAAACTTAGACGACTTAAACAGCCCTGGAAAGACATAATACTTCAGATTGACCCATGATCCCCGTAACTAACTTTCTCGTTAAATTTTCCTTTAAAAGAGACCCTTGCACTCGATTTTATACACCACTGAAATAGTAAGTTTTTCAGAAAAGCAGTACTCTGCCAGGAATCGAACTTGTCTTTTCGTGTTGGAGGGAAGAGGTTGAGTGAAGAATGGGCTGGTGTTGAGGTGTACCTCCTGTGCGAAAATGTGTGTACAAAAGAAAGGATGCTCTACGCGTTCTCGCGATAGTAAACGAGTGCACTGCAGTGTCCCTCATGTGACACCGTGGAAGAGGTCATCGTTGCAAAACAGGCTTGGGGTGCCGTTTTCGATGGGGAGCGTGAACTGATGAGTTAAAATCATAATAAATTCGCAGATTGCAGTAGGCCTTCTGACCTGAGTAATCTCTTCTGCAGCCTGATACTCTTTTGATTTTGCGTGGGTAATATATATCATGTGTGTTAACATGATTATTTTTAATGTTTATATTTAAATATGCGTGCATTATACAAGATTTTTTATCTTCATGATATCACGAGGGGCTGATAGAGCGCAAGTATGCTAGCATGCATCAGAACTCTTTCTGGGCATGATTGAGGTGCACAAAGATTGTCGCAAAAATGAACACCGATAATGAGTGATTTGGCACTCGCTTCTGAACTTTCGATTATCTGTCGTTCATATGTCTATGTGATACACTGGCATGCCTGGACTGAAACATTGCCAAGATGCGTATGTATCTCTGCAGGTTCATACAGAACTGGGGACTATTTTAGTATCGGTTTTTAGTTCAGATGTTATGATGGGAATTATCTTATTTAAAAAAAAAATATTTTAGTGGACTGGGCTTTTTCTATTTACCTATTTTTTTCAATGGTTAGGTTTTTGGTGTGTGAACGTAGACGTTTCTTCTGAAGATTCAAGATTAATACAACTTAAAATACTAGGGTTTTTTCACCTTGGAATATCGCTTCAATTCGGCAATATAAACATGTAGCATTGTTTAGGGTGTTAAGTGAATTATCTTAAGTTCGTTACTGGGCAATTATTTCCCCTCTATTTCGGAAATGGGGGGGGGGGGCTATTTCCTATTATATTAATTTGGTTTCATGCGCGCACTTATATATATATATATAATTGGTGCAAATATGTTTTAGGTTATACCGTCGCAACATAGGTAAAATAATTTATTCATGAAAGGAGGTTTACACTCATATTTGCAGATGTGAGCGGGTCGAAAGTTTTGTTAGATTTTTTCCTCCAAAACAGTTTAACATTAATTGACCACTGTGAATGTGGGCGTGGAAATAGTTCCAAATATATGCATCAGTGGATGAAAGGAGTCGTCATTGGATTACAAAGAGAATAATAATGACCCCGATTCGGTATATATTCCTTGAGTTATCAGACTGGCCAACAACGCATCGTGTGCGAAATGGTAGCTTTGAACACCAGTAAAATGCAAACTGGTATCTCAGTATGCCTGAAATACGCAAGGAATTGCTGATAACAAATAAATCTCTGTGATCAATATAGTGATTTTTTTTTAATGAATACGTTCACATTTTCTTCTATACGTGTTGCAGTTTTTTTTACTATTTTTCGTCCTTGAAACTTGGCTNTTTAATGAATACGTTCACATTTTCTTCTATACGTGTTGCAGTTTTTTTTACTATTTTTCGTCCTTGAAACTTGGCTGGCTCGTGGCTCTGAAATACCGATGCTGCGGATTCGATGTNGTTTTTTTTACTATTTTTCGTCCTTGAAACTTGGCTGGCTCGTGGCTCTGAAATACCGATGCTGCGGATTCGATGTAAGAAAAAATGACGCAACCCCCGTCCTCTTACATGGACACATATACATAATTTTTATTCGTGACTATTAGATTTTCGTAAAATAGTAGCATGAGTTTTAATGATCTAGGTGGTGTGCAAGCTAAAATAATAATAAAAGCATAATTTATACTATATTGAGACGGAGCGAATTTCTAGGGCAAGCGGGAATAAGTAAGGTCTCGATCAAGATACCATCCCGGGTTTCACTTGGAGTGATTTTAAAAATATAAATTCTTGCCAAATGAGTCGAGTATTGAACGCGGGTGCCCTTGAACGCGGGTCTTCCCTGGTGTTGACTTGTGCGTGCAGATATCTGCGTTTATTTCTTATGAATTAAAGTTGGCTTGTGCGAGAAATAAAACAAGCTGCTGGAGCGACAATCCTCCCCTTGGCGGTCAGTGCGCTAGGGCAGATTCCAATTCAACACATGATGCAGCGCGGCTGGCCGTGTGCGTGAGCTAAGATTACGACTGCGCGTGCCTCTCGCTTACTTCTGTAATGGCACTCGTGACCACGTCTTTACGTGTGCTTTTGTATTAGTAGATTTTAATGCGTCTATCAGTCTCGCCTGCAATTTGAATATTTCGGGGTCTGTGTTTGTGTGTAGGTGTGTGTATGTTCGACGTATGAGCAAGTGGAGAATTATCGTTTTCGCCCCTTATTTTTTAGTTTTACAGCATCACAAATTTTTTCTGTGGGTTCGCTAGAATAAATAAAAAAATTTATTTTAGATTTTTTTATTTAAAAAAATGTGGAGTTCAAGTTAGAATATATTTTCCAAAATAATTGTACATAGAATAAATTTCTATATTTGAAAGGGATTAACATAACTTTAGAGTTATGTCATGGTCTCTGTAACACACTGGCTGAAATACGCTCTAATGTTTTTGCATTTGTGAAGTCTTTCTTTATATTTCTCGACGAGTTTGAAGGTTGTTGGATGAGAGCTTTGTCTGCGTGTCCTTGCTGCAATTCGTATTGTGGTATAAATCTGCATGGTGGACTAGCACTTCATGAATAAAACTATGTTTTAGTTCGCGTAATTTATAAAGAGTGAATACTATTGACACCTGCTGAATTAGAGGCAACACACATATATGCACATGTTCGCATGTCACTTTTCAGTCGGCTAAAGTCACGTAGCAGGGTGTTGGGACTCCGAGGGGGAGTGCAGGGGTGGTTTACCTTGGATCAGATATATCCTATAATGCAGCGAGCGCACACGAATGTATGAAAATACAGAAATTTGTTTGCTGAAGGTCACGGTTTCTTATGATTTTGTACATGTGGTGGGTGTACATTTACACTAGTGTCTGATCACGGTATATAATTTTTTCCCTGCAGAACTTACTATATGTGCATTATTTATGCATATAAAGAGTTTTATATGCTGACAATGGGTGCTAGAAAAATTGCCGTAAGTGAAGTTACCATATGGATATTTTTTCCCTGCTGCCTAATTGTAAACGTTTTTAATGACGAGCGTCTATGCATGGCTTAGGGGGATGCATGGGAACATTTGCTTTCCGTATCGTATACCGTGAGGGGTAGCAAAGTGGTTTGAATTATTTTTTTGGGTTTTTTGAACTATGATTAGTTTATAGAAAACAGCATAATGCATCCGTACACGACACATTATTTTTCCCAAATTCTTAATTTTTTTTTTTAATAGTTATGTTCGTAGACGTAATATTTATGTATATATGCATGTATATATATGGTTTATTAATGGCGGCTAAAGTCACATTGAATATATATATATATATATATAAATTAATTATAACACAACCGATAAACTTAACATTTTATTTTTATTTAAAATATAACAAAACTGATATACTAATTTTTTTTAACCGACAGTGTTATTTTTTACAAAGTCATTTAAAACTTCTTCGAGGTCCATACACATCGGGCACCTGTGTTCTGTATTGGTTTGCTCGCCGGGTATTGCTTGCCAGTAAATTTCTTCAAGGGGAGTAACTTCCACGGGTACTGCTTGCAAAAAAAAATAGCTTGCATGGTGACGTCATCTTATACGGGGAGGGCGTCTTCACTGAGGAGGGTATTTTTCAATGTGTACGTCGTCTTCCACGGGCGCAGACGTCGCGAGAACTACTCTGCGGGCCTTGCACCAGCACCTGCGATGTGGCGTGTCGGGAACCGAGGAGGTGCAGTCCTTGAACCACTCCTTGCACGGGAGGCAGTCGCTAATGTATTCGTCCTGCTGCAGGTTGCCCGGCAAATAGCTGAATACTGTCGAAATTTCGTAAGGTGGGTAGACCGGGAGAAATTCCTTTCGGTAGTTACGGTAAATCGTCCTGTTTGTCCAAGGCACTAAGCGAGCTCACCCTTCCAAATGTCAAAATGGCCGAAAGGATTTCATGGCAGCTCGGATAACACGCGTACATTTCTAAGTGCTAGAAAAATGTCTGATTTCCCGAGGGGGCTCAAGGTGCGTCTTTCAGAAGAATTTTTAAGGGAAAATGATAGTCTGCCCTGGCAATTAAAGTAGGCCGCTGATTGGTTGGAAGGTAGGTTTCCGAAAGCACCCGAGTGATTTTCCAATGATAAATATTGGCGGTGCAATTAAATATATTGGAAGTGGGTGGAGGGGAACCTACTAATTGGTCGAACGAAAGTTACCGAAAACACCTGAGTAATCAGCCAATGAGAAACATTGGTGGAGCATTTAAATATATTTTAAGGGGGGAGTGGAGGGGTCAGTATTCTGCTGGACGCGGTGCTTCGGACAGCATCAGCAATGTAAAACATGACAAACGAAAAAAACCAAGATGGTGGTCGAACGAAGGTGAGAGACCTACTCCTGTAATATATAAACAAATGACAAACATAAAAAAAAAAGACGGCAGATGGTGTCTGTGACAACTACCAAGATGGCGAACTGCACGTACCTAGTTTGTGGACTGCATCGACCAAAATGGCGGATGGTGGCTTTAATGCTTGCCAAGATGGTAGGCTGCACATACCAAGGTGATGGAATGAGTTACGAGGGAAGGGGTTGCGTGGAACGTCAGGTAATTTAAGTTTTTTAAAATAAATTAAAATTTATTTTTAATAATTTTAAAAAATGTTTAAATATTTTAAATATGTTTTTATAAAAAAAATTGTGGTTTTTCAAGGTCAGAGGTTGCCGGGGCAAGGTCAGGGTGAGGGTCTCCTGTATACAAGATGGTCGCCGGCTGACCGGAATGACAGAGCACGAACAGATCTGACGTTCCCGTCCCGGGTACCGATATGCCAAAGTCCTCATAATCCCTCTACTTATAAGCTATCAACATCAATTCGTAGAGTAATTGTATGTTGGTTTCAATAATATCGCCATCTACAGTTATAACTCTGAAACAACCTATCTCTCAAGTAAACTACAGTTAAATTAAAATACCTCTCTTCCAAAACACAAATAATAAAGGTGTTCAAGTGCCTACGTTTTTTTTTTTTTTTTTTTATGTTTTTGAAGTATTTTACAGCTCGTAACACTATCAATATAATTTTAGTAAAAATTCCCACTTAATTCAAAAATTATTTCTAAGGAACTTTTTAGTGCAATTTTAAACATTTAAGCCTAAAATTTTGTGCTGAATTTCAGAGATATTTAAACGTAACGTTTAATTTCATCTAAAGTGTGTATGAATATAAACAAAACCTCCCGAGGCACTTCATTTTAAATTCAAACTTGTGTTGCCTCCACCGTGTGTTAATATCATTGTCACGCTTATAAGTTGAAATTGTGAGAACAAACATAATGAATTCGTATAACACTTTTCTAGGGTTTATAGGGGACTTCAAATATTATTTTGGACTACAGCCAAACGTGTTAATTAGGCATTATAAAATTTGTATTGCAAAATATAAAAAACTAAAATTATCATAATTACATAGAAAGTTTTGTCAAATACTTTTACATTCACTATTGCACTTGCATCATATTTCCCTTTTTTAATATATTGCAAAAATATAAAATATGCAAAAAAACAAACGAATTAACTGTTGAATGTTTATAACATTGTAAGCCTACACCAAAGCATGCTACGAGACAATTACAAAAATGGCCTGTATTAAATTGTAGGAGCAATTCCATGGAGATGGATGTCAGATATTCATTCATTATAGTTCGCACAGTGCAAAAAAATATTGATGATTTCTTAAAATAATATTCCAATGTTCCAGAAGGTGAACGTTTTAATTATTTTCCCCAGAAAAATATTTCAACATATGTAATGTTGAAGGACTATTAGGGCATTAAAATGTTATTTTCACCTGCTGGACTACGAAAGTAGGGTATTGTTATCTGACTTATTATAATTATTTATTATTCTGCTTTAAGCGGTTGGAACCTCTGCGATGCAATACGCGCCGTTGAAATTTGTATCAACGATGTCTATTTCTTAACAGTGTCTTCTTCACTATTAAATAAAATGTTGGAAGGCCTAGGCTTAAAATGTATGGTAGCAATATAATGCAATTAACTAATGACATATTCAAACATAGTCTCTCAGCAAAGAAGCGCCGGCTGTTTATTGCAAAAAAAAATTTTTACCGATCAGTAAATTAAGTTCCAACTTATATATAAAAATGTAATTGTAATATTTCCATATTGCTTGAACATGTATAAACAGTGAGAAAACAGTTTCGCATCAGTGAACAAATAAAGCACATGTAATAAGCCAAGTTATTTTTATTTTAGTGCCGTTAATAACTTACTCTATTGGCAAGTAATTATTTACTGATAAAGGGTCATTTTAGGAAAATTTCTTGAAAAAGCGTTAAGTGTTTTTTTCCCTTTATTGTGAGAAAATCAGTTACATAAATCATTACGTTTCACAAAAATATTTGAAACAACATAAGAGTGCAAGACGGGCCTGTGTATGTTAGTATAAAATTTTACATATCATCTCATTAATTTCAATAAGCGTTTTCGCTTGTGGATGTTAGGTTTGTACACGGACAATAATAATGCGCTGAAATTTATGATCCGATGAGAAAACATATCGTTGGTAAGTAAACAATGAAAATATGTGTCGACGGTTTACTATGTTTCGGTAGTGTTACAAACTTAGTTTTTATTTTTATTTCAGCGCCGGGAGCGAAGTCTACCGAGCGTGTACGGAAAAAGTCGAGGTTAAATTAAACTAGGTAATACACACTCATTTGGTTACCTTGCAATTTAGTTTGATACAACTATGATCCAACTAATGAATTATGACTGTATTGCAAACATAAGTTCTCTGAAAACCAGTTGATATAAAATATTCAGTATTTTTTTTTAAAGATAACTGTATTTGTTGTTTTTTTCAGTCACTTGGATATTATATCCTGACTATATGGTTTTGGATTACAAAAGAAAATATTGCTTACCATAAAATAAGTAAGATAATATGAACGTGTAAACCATCCTACCTTTCCCCCTGTTAGTCTCCAGTCATAACAACAAATAGAATGGCGGTTAACAAAAAAATGACAAAAAACATTTTACTCGCATTTGAAGGAGTAAATTTGATAATTCTTAATACATTTTCAGCTGAGTTCAGGTTTAAATTTAAAGCAACTGTTGTGACTATTGCTCTCACTGTTCATAAAACACGGTATTGAATAAAAAAAATGAGTGGTAGTTGAACTCTCGTCACAGAATCTAGTATCCAAATAAGCCGCACTCACGTGACATCTCAGGGAAACACAGGCAACCCACAGTCTAGACTGGGCCATCCGCATTCCAAGTTCTCAGATTTATCGCAATGGCCGTAAGTAATATGACTACTTTTCAAAATATGCTTTATATGTTATTTGAGTTTTTTTTTAATTTTTCGGAATCCACCGGTTATTTCAACAATTTCATTCTTCCCCTTCTCACTCGTAATAAAAATGTGACGCGCTCTCAAGATTCACCACAATTATTGCCTCCGTTACGCCGGTTTGAACTCAGATCACGTAAGAATTTAAAGGTCGAACAAACCTAATAATTTAACACCTGCATCTAACTATAATCCTAATCCAATATCGAGGTCGCAATCTCTCTTGTCGATTTGAACTCTCAGAAAGAATCACGCTCAATTCATTATCTACGTACACTACTCTCGACTACAAATTAAAAATCAAGAGTTTATGTCCGATGACGATACAAGTACACTGCCCAGTTCACGAGTAACTACTATCCATTACTTTATTATTTAGTGAAGGCGGGTGCAAACAACATTTGTTATTGAAAAATAACGATTATTACAACATTTTATTTTACGAATATATTTCTCCGGTGGTGACATTTTTAACATATAATTTTTAATGCGTCTTAGATGGATCGGAAGGGAAGAGGGTTATATATATGGGATTATGGTGATAAAGTTCTCTCAAAACCACTTCGTATTGTCGCCGGGTTAGAATGAGTATTGTGAGCCACATCCAGTATTTCTTGCTTGTATGGATTCCACAGCCTAAAATTTCATACACTGTGGACAAACGTGCAATGTCCTATGGCGGCATAGTACTGCCGCGCGAACATATACATGTTGACACAGCGAACAGGACTTCGTTTGCCGAGCATGTAAAAATTGGAACTTTGGACGTGTATATATCACGTCCAATATTACCATCATATTGTACATATCACGTCCAATATTACTATTGTCTCAGTCTGTCTAAAACAAACGTTTTTGTCGTGCAAATCACATAATGTACCTATTAAGTATACTGAGTGAATGTATGTACATGTAAAAAAAACATTACATATATTCAACTTATGGATATTGTGTGCAAGTCAAATTAGTTTGAGCTATGGAAACACGTAAGTTTTACAGAGTAGACGAGATTAAAAATTATTTTGTTGCAGAAACTTTTGTAATGGTACTGCGTATAAAGTAAATGTAAATTGCTCGATTATTAAAATCCATGTCATGGTTTGAGACAATTCGCAAATAATATTGAAAAATGATTGACCTCCTAATGGCTTAGATATCGACCAATGATTGTAATATGTATAGTTTGTGATATGTACATTGTTATCATTTGTAGTTATATTGTGAAGATTAATAAAGTCTCAAATGTGTATTCAGCGTCATTAATCCCTTCTTTTTGAAGACAGATGTACCTAGCGCCAACACAGACAATACTTCAGGATGATGCAAATGGTAAAGTTAGAAGGAAGTGTGACTTTTATTGGAACACTGCAGCCGTCTGTACAACATGCGAGACTCATTATAAAGTATTAGACACACTGCCCAAGTTGACAGAAAAGTAAGAGCAGTGTTGCATATAAGAGTAGAGTGCAAATGAAACTGCAAATTTGTTTTCTTCAATATTTTTATTCAAATTTTAAAAAAATATTTTAATCAGAATTTTGTTAAGTCAAAAATTGATATTATCTCTATTCTGCACATTTGGAAATACCCTCACCCCCATCATCAATAAAAATCATAATTTTAATAATTTGTTGTCATTTCTGTGTGAAAATGAAAATAAGTACCGATGTGTACAAATAATTTTAATAATTGGTTTCATTAGCGTCCATTTCAGTCACAATAGTTATTACCATTATAACTAAAATGAATGTAAATGAAATAATTTGCTAAAACATTTTTTTCATCATTACTATCAACGTTTTGTTATACACAACTTAATTGTTATTATTTCCCTACTAGACGATGGTTTCACACACATCCACTCAGCTGCAGTGTGAAGACCACACAGACTCACTTCCACAATTAATAAATCATAACTGTGTACGTCAATATTTATTTTATGTTGTAACAGTGTACAAATTTCGCCTAGTGAAATTACGTCATTTAATAATTATACGTATTAATTTACAAGAGGTTTATCAATCCTAATCTCGTCAGCAAAGTTGGAGTAAACATTCAGCGCAACAGATTCCCATGCACTGAGTTTTATTTACTTGTAGCTGTAATCTGAATGTTTTACATCCCAAATTGCAGGATATTTCTCAGTCAATGTGATCCGTGTTTATATTGTATCACACTGTTTGCATATTAATATCTTCCAGTGGCCATATTGCAAACACGAACACAGCTATCCCCGGCCGGGTCACTCCCGGTTTTTCGTAAGTGGGAATCGTGCCGGACGATGCCGCTGGTTGGCGGGTTCTCTCGGGGATATCCCGTTTCTCCCGCCCTTGCATTCCGGTGCTGCTCCATTCTAAACTCATTTTACCCTCATCACCTCTCAAGACCTCGTTGTTAACAGCCGCTCAAATCTCTCAACTCAAAGAACACATCTGACGGCAATCCCGCGCCTCACAATCGCCATAGAGCAGCGCCACCACTGTGCGTTAGCAGGACGTCCACAGCGTACACTGTAGAAAAATTGTGTAATTTTACACTAAATGTATGTGAAAGCTGTGTTTCCACTGAAGTCGATGCAATTTTACATTGACATGTCAATGAATTTTTACTGTACGTCCAAGTAAACTTATCGTACAAATTAGTTAAATTACTTGCAAGTAGTGTTATGGCCGTTCTGTTGCAATGTATTTTTAATGGGAGCTGTGTGGCTGAGGGGAATTTGGCTCGACTCGGAGGAGCTCGGCAATCTTCGGCTCGACTAGGACGAGTTTGGCCATCTTCGGCTCGACTCAGGAGGTGCACTGCAGTCTTCCGCTCGACTCAGGAGGTGCTCTGCAGTCTTCGGCTCGACTCAGAATGTGTTCGGAAACCGTCGACTCGGGTTTGTCGAACGTACCAAAAGGAGTTCGGCAGTTACGCCCACTAATTATTCATGCATATATGTTTGTTTCTGGTACCAAAATTGGTTTTATAGGTATAGGGTAGGTCAAATCGTAAATCTGTATTTTTATCAAATCTAAAGAATTAGATTTTTTTAATAAATAATTATTTATTGTTTTATATTGTGCCGAAATTATACATAGGGTATTGCGGAAACATGCAAAAGTCTTTCATTCAATACATTTCCAGTCCCCTCTCTTGAATACTAATTAATACACATTGCCAGAATCTGCATATTATTCACTGCCTCGACTGTTTTGTAGGCATAAGTATTCTTTTTAAGTGTATGTATATATAACTAAGCCAAGCCCATCGTACTAATAGTGAACATATGCATGAGTATGTTATAATCGTGGTATGTATCAGCATCTACCATCACTTTTATAGGCTTAATTGGCGTTAATTTAAATGCCAATACTGCCAAACCCTGAAGATTTGGAATGTACGAGAGTGATAAACAGTCTTCAATTTCGTGCTCTTCTTGACCATCAATCCGTCAATCGCCTAATCATTCCATCGATATTTTGATCAATCCATTAATCTTCCAATCTTTCACAATCTTTGCCAGTCCGCAACCAATCCTCACCAATCATCAGCAATCTTTCCATTAATCTTTCGCAATCTTTCCGTCAATCTTTCGCAAACGTCCCATTACTCTTTCGTAATCTTTCCACAAATCTTTCACAATCTTTCCATCAATCTTTCGCAATATTTCAATCAATCCATGGGTTTGTCGTATGTCTCTATCCATACATATTTTAAAAAACGATTCACCAATTGTCTCCAAAATTTATTCACGTTGACAGACTTTATGTTTTGTATACTGTTCACTATGCATGCATGTTTGCATATAAATTCTTCATTAATATTATGTATGCGGATCTCTACCTTAATAGCTGAATGTTCATAGCACAACTTTAAATTTGTGAGGGATCATAGGGTGCGACACACAAAAAAAAAAGGAAAAAAACAAGTACGTTATAATAATAAATTATTATTATTTTGAAATTACAATTTTATAGGAGGGCAGTTCATCACATCATGTGATTTACCCTTCCACTTCAGTTCTCTAATGACTGAAGATATTTCAACAATGTGTGAAAGATCATTGCGTTTTGCAGGTCAATAAAATATCTGAGTCTATCAACATTTTCATTGGGGTCTTCGAGAAATATGTAACGAGCGTTCTTGACATATTTTACCTTCTTCATGTCGCTTGTTGCAGCAAATGTATTGGAGGGGTGTGTCAGTGCATCCAGGAAATCGTCATCGTCTTCATCAGCACTGTCGTCATAGTCATTATCATAAATGCTATCTTCATGATCATCTTCACCTCCTGTTTCATCCTAAATATCAAGTTTACTTTTCTTTGTAGGAGTTACATGGCTATCATCAGTATTTAAAGCCAACGACCGTTTATTTTGAAGTTCGCCGATTTCACACGAAAGTCTTGCAAGTGTACATTCCACACAAACCGACTCTACTGCACTCATTCCGTCTTTAGCTTTAACTGTCTCGTCACAATCGTCTGTGGAATCAGTACCCATCGATGTAGCAGGGGGTATGGACGGCATCACTTGCTGGCTCTCAAAAGACGAATCGTTACAGTTCTTGATGTGGTTCTACAATGCATCACCTTACATAAACGGTGTGTGGCCATTGTCGAAATTCTTCCTCATGCGAAAAGGACTGTTTGTAAAGGTGATTCTTTCATGTCGACGAGCATTTTTACCGCAGGTAAAAACTCGATCGCAGAATCGACACAGTCGGCAATTAGGCAGCGATGATGCAGGTCGCAGCTCCATGTTCGATGATGCCAAAGTCAGACCTTCGTATTCACAATTCATATTCGCTGTATAGCGAGAGAATGCTTCCAAATCGATGTTAACTTCTCGACGCCTGAACATCAACTAAGGTATCAGCGTGCGTCAGCGCGCTATATATACTTTCTCCCATCACTTGGAAACATCGCCAGATTGTTTCTACGTCCACGAGAAAATTAATATTTTTTTACGATTTGAGGCTTTGAATTCAGAACTCTAGGCCATGCGTCACCTTTGTAAATTGCTTAAAACTTTGTATCAGTTGTGCATGAATATTAAACAGTGAAAAATTAATTACGGACATAGCTAAAAAGGCTTCAAAAACGAAGGTCGTCAATCTAATTGAGAACCACTTATCTTACTCTGATCCCCATACCCGATAGCTAAAACCATCGTTTCGCCTTAATTATGAGTTCCTAAAACAGTCTCTAAAAATTTTTCTAAGTCCTAAAGTGAATTAATCATTCCTTTTATCGTTTCGGGTCTCGAACTCAGGCCCCTACATCGTACCTCACCTTTGGAGATGTATTAAATAAACCCTTATATCAGGTGCGTATGAATACTAATCAATAAAAATTAATGAACGAACATCGCTAAAAAGGCTTCAACAACTCAGATCATTAATCGATTTGCAATATTATTATCTTACTCTGACTCCTATATGCGATGGCTAAACCTTCCTTTTCCGCCTTTATTATAAATTCCTTTAATATTCACCGAACAGTGGGAAAAATTACCACTTTTTTTTGGTAAGTCTGATAGAAAATTAATATTTTTTTTATAATTTCAGGTCTCAAACTCAGGTTCATACACGATACCTCAACTTTTGAGATTGCATAAATCTTTATATAATGTACATATAAGCACATAAACAGACAGAAAATCACGTAGAATGTTAGTTAAAAATGATCCAAAACTCGGGTCTGTATTCGAGCTGTGGACCATTTATCTCACTATATCATATTTGTTCTTCATCCAAAATCTATGAATCCAAAATGTATATGAATCGAAAAAATAACGAAGAAAAAATATAGAAACCAGGTGAAATGTTATGTAACTGACAGGTGTGTGGACGTGGACCGCCATCCCTTAAAATATTAAAAACAATGATTAAATTTTAAACCCCTTGTGAAATGCCATGGTTAAATTATAGAAATTTATAATGATTAGAACATGTAATGGGTACTTACCCCTAAATGGTTTTTATTTGAAATATTTAAAGAACTATGTTTTGTATTTGTTAAAAATTATTTTGGTTTAGTAAATGAAATTTTTAATAATCATTCTAGTAATATTCAAAATAATTCTTTTTCGAAACAAAATCTAACTATATGGTTAATCTCTTACTTAAATACATATGGGTTTTGACACCCTATTGTAGCTCTACTTGCACATAAAATTTGGTGCGAATCGGTTGATTGGCCCTCGAGATAAGGCATAAAATCCCCATTATCTTTTATATGACGATCTTCATAAATTTAGGACCTAAAGGTTTGGTATTAGCACATTCGATGATTATCATAGAACATAGGTTACATAGATTCGAAGAAATTGCAAACTAAGCTAACATGTATTTATAGTCACTGTTTTGAAATTAAGTATCCGGCGAACTTAAAACATGTCAGTTATATGGTCTACCTCAGTACAACTACATCGCCAAATTTGGTAGCAATACGTTGATTGTTTTCCAAGATATGACATAGTTTATTTTTTTTTTTCATAGAGTGATCTTACAAAATGGCACATAAATGATGATCTAAACTGACCAATTTTATGGTTTCAACAGATACTGCCAGCATACAAAGTTGGAACAGACTACATGATTTTGACGATATAAAATAATAAACTATAAATGCAATATGGCAGCCATTTTAAAAGTAAGTGCCTTCCCTACTTAAAAAAGACCACTTTACACCACCTGCCGTACTTCTTCTTGATTGCTAATACAGGCAATAACAAGCAGAAATGAAAACAAACACAATGTTTAGAATAACTATTCAAAACAATGCTGCTTCTGTAGTGTCATGTTAATCTCTTAGAAACTGTAGTAACTACCAACATTTATGTACTCGAGAATCTTTCAGTTTTTACACAATAGGAAACAACAAGTCAAGTGAACTGAGCATATTATTATGTAGCTCCACTCATGTATAAACTGCATTGAGATTATCAGTCACATCTGCAAAAAACTGTTCAATTTATTATACAGCATGTAATGAAGACCCCCATCGTAATAATACTGGNTGTACTCGAGAATCTTTCAGTTTTTACACAATAGGAAACAACAAGTCAAGTGAACTGAGCATATTATTATGTAGCTCTACTCATGTATAAACTGCATTGAGATTATCAGTCACATCTGCAAAAAACTGTTCAATTTATTATACAGCATGTAATGAAGACCCCCATCGTAATAATACTGGCAATAACAAGCCAAGATGCTTCCAATGAAAATGTTTATTAGAACTATTCAAAAGAATGCATTATCTGCAGTATAATGCTTCTCTCTTAGAAACTGTAGTAATGATCAACGACTATACACTTTAGAACCCTAAACTTGTAACACAATAGCGAACAACAAGAGAAGTGAACTGAACAAATGTTAACGTAGCTCTACTCAAGTGTAAACTGCATTTATATTATCAGTCAGTTCTGCAAGTTCAATTTACTGTCAAGCATGTAATAACGACTCCCATCGTTATAACACATGCAAAAACCAGCCGAGATTTAAAAAAATCACAATGTTTAATATAACGTATCAAATAATGCTTCTTCTGCAGTATCATGCTTTTCTTTTAGAAACTGTTGAAAATATCATCGACTATATTCATTCGAAATCCTTGCATTCTACACAGAAGAATACAACAAGGGAAATGATCTGCATGTATAGGTTAGTAGAACTAATCAAGTGTAAACAGCATATAGATTATCAGTCACCACTGCAAGAAAATGTTGAACACACTACCACGCGTGAATTTAGATTCACATTGTTATAACACAGGTAATAAAGAACCAAGATGTTAAAAATCATAATGTTTAGTAGAACTATTAAAAAAAGTACTGCTTCTGTAGTATCATGCTTTTCTCTTAGAAACTGTAGTAAATATCAACGCCTATATACTTTAGATCCCTTCACTTTTAACACAATATGGAACAATAAGATAAGTTACCTGACCATGTAATTATGTTGCACTACTCGAGTGTAAACATTATTTAAATTATCAGTCACATCAGCAAGTAACTGATCATTTTACTATCAGGCATACTCCCATAGTAATAACATAGGCAATAACTAACAGAGATAAAAAAAAATCACAATATTTATTTAGTAGAGATATTCAAAAGAATACTTCCCTGCATTATTATGCTTTTCTCTTAGAAACTGTGGAAATAACCAAACAATATTTTCTATGGAAATCCTTGCATTCTTCAGAGAGGAAAACAAGATTAATGAACAGCCATTTCTGCAAAAAAAAGTTCAAGTTATTTTCATGCTTGGAATTAAGACTCCCCTAATAATAACACAGGCAATAACATGCAGAGTTGTTAACATCACAACGTTTAATAGAACTATTCTAAATAATGCTGCTTCTGCTGTATCATTTTTTCCTAGAAATATTAGTAATTATAAACGACTATATATACTGAAGAGCCAAAAAAACTGGTACACCTGCCTAATATCGTGTAGGGCCCCCGCGAGCACGCAGAAGTGCCGCAAGACGACGTAGCATGGACTCTACTAATGTCTGAAGGTATGCAGGAGACAATTCACACCATGAATCCTGCAGGGCAGTCCACTAATCCATAGGATTGCGAGGCGGTGGAGATATCTTCTGAACAGCACGTTGCAAGGCATCCCAGATATGCTCAATAATGTTCATGTCTGGTGATTTAGGTGGCTAATGGAAGTGTCTAAAGTCAGAAGAGTGTTCCTGGAGCCACTTGGTAGCAAATCTCGATGCCTGGGGTGTCGCATTGTCCTGCTGGAATTGTCCACGTCCGTCGGAATGCACAATGGATATGAATGGGTGCAGGTGATCGGACAGGATGCTTGCGTATCTGTCACCTCTCAGAGTCGTATCTAGACATATCAGGGGTCCCATTTCATGCCAACTGCACACGCCCCATACCATGACAGAGCCTCCACCAGCTTTAACAGTTCCCTGTTGACATGTAGGGTCCCTGGATTCATGAGGATGTCTCCATACCCGTAAACATCCATTTGCCCGATACTATTGGAAACGAGACTCGTCAGACCAGGCAATGTGTTTCCAGTCATCAACAGTCCAATGGCGGTGTTGGCGGGCCCATGTGAGGCGTAAAGCTTTGCGTCGTGCAGTCAACAACGGTACACGAGTGGGCCTTCACCTGCGGAAACCCATATCAATGATGGTCGGTTAAATAGTTCGCACGCTGGCACCTGTTGATGCCCCAGAATTGAAATCTGCCCCAATTCGATAAAAGGTTGCACATCTGTCACATGTAATTATTCTCGTCAGTTGTCGTTTGTCCCTTTCCTTCGCAATATTTTTCCTGCCGCAGCGATGTCGAAGATTTGATGTTTTACCGGATTCCCAATATTCACGGTAAACTCGTGAAATGGTCGTATGCGAAAATCCAAATGTTATCGCTACCTCGGAGATGCTATGTCACATCTATCGTGCTCCAACTATAACACCACGTTCAAACTTACTTAAATATTGATAAACTGCCATTGTAGCAGCAATAACAGATATAGAAACTTTGCAGATGCTTGTTGCCTTATATAGGCACTGCCAGTCGCATCGCATTACTCTGATTGGTTCCATACCTGTGTTGTTTGCATACGCACGCCTGTACCAGTTTGTTTGGCTCTCGAGTGTAATACAGGCAATCAATATCAAGCATAGATGCGAACAAACAAATTTTTTAGTAGAACTGTTTTATGAGAATAGGGCGATGATGTCCATAGAACAGCCACGAATATGTATTTCCACTCTGACTTCACCGAAACATTCGCTGGTCCCATTCAATGTGGCCAATTGTACGATTTGTTTGTCCCTGGTGATCAGCTGTTGGCCTATTTTCTCCGCCACACGAAGTTATGCGACGCAGCCGTATCGATTAAGGCGACGATATTCCACTCATCCAAGCGTATCGGTATTCTGATCAGCTGATCACTGACAAAGATAACATGGCCTAGGTAATGGTGGATCTATTTGTTACTGGTAGTAAAGGGGGTTCCGGTCGCGACAATGGCGGAGAGGGCGGCTGCTCCAATTTTTCTTACTCCGCTTTGTCGTTTCCGTGCAGTTCACTCGCCCAGTTCGGGCACATTTTGTGCCAGTGGTATGGTTCGTCCTTACACATGCGGCAGCAAGGCAGGTTTAGTGGGCCCTTCCCACTATTGATGTCCAGAATTTTGGGATTGTCCCTATGCCACTCTTCCCTTCGGACGTCCGGGTGTCCGCAGTATTGCTCTGCACATCTGTCCACACGTCTTTGCTGCACGCATTAAAATTTGCCGCACTGCACTTCTCCGTGTCTTGTGCTACACTTAACAGTTCTTAGGAAATGTTGTGTTCCGTGGAACTCCATGGGCCGTACGGCCGGTCGGTATTCGTGTCTCACCATTTCCACGATCTTTCGAGCACATCTTTATTCAGGTGATGTGAATAATGTCTGCCGGCTAGTCTTAACTTGCGGCTTACGAATATGTCCAGGTCTTCGGTGGTTTCTCGATAAACAGGGTGACCTGTTGATTTAATGTGGTATACATGTCCGCTTATATGGCTGTAAATTTGCATAGAAACTGTCCCTAAGATATGTCATATTCTGCGGCAACCCTGCCCCCTATCCCCCCCATGCTTTCGCTTTCCCGAGTAGTTCGTTCCTGATGACATTAGCCCACTCTTCCTCGCTAACTCCGTGCCGTTGTAATCGGGTAATGCGCTCTATGAGGAACGCGTGTGTGTCCTCGGTCCCTTATTTGGACTGCATATTTTTGTTGACATTGTCTACACTTTAACGTTCCCTCGCGCACCACCAGTTATTCCCCCACGGACACACATGAGGTGAAAACTAGCGTTACACTCTTTGAAGTTTATGCATGTATTTTCGGGGTTCACACAATATGCTGCCCGACACATTGACCCCTGGTTGTTGTTTGGGTACTCACCGGTTGCTGGGTGAAGCTCTTTGTTCTGGGAGTTCTGGCTGAAACTTTTTCCACTGTTCTGTGCATTGCAAGCACTGGAACTGATGGTGCCACAGGGTAATCCATTCTGTGTGGTGCAAGCAACTCGTATGTATAATGCGTTGGCATGCAACACAGCATAAAAAGTATGTGCCAACCCCCACACACATGGATCACACACAGTAGTAGGCGACCGCTGTGGAAGCGAGTGGAGGCAGGAGGAAATATGCATCATATTCGGTCGGCGGGCACCTGCATATACCTGTGCGTATGTTATATTTGTCGCAAGGATGGAGTGTTATGAGTTTTCCGCACTGTGGATGGTACAGTTCGATTGTACTCCATTTCTCAAGTCTTTTGAATATCACCCGACGAGGTTGCTAATGGAACACGCGTTCGATGAGACACAGTAGCCCGGTTCTTAGTTGTAATAGCCGAACATCTTCCCGGAAGGCAGCGGCCTTTACCGTTCGTGGACTCCTCACACATATGGAGCATATCGCCCGGTCCGATTGTTTACCGTAGCGCGGTCGCCCAAGGTTGTGCGTGCTTGATGAACAGTCGGCTGTGACATCAGAGCCTATTTTCCTGTGAAAGCCTGACCTATGCCACAAAATGGTGGCTTGGACCACGTTCTTCCTGGGCAATCAGCACAAATGGATAATTTTAATTCCAACTGTCCTATCTTCTCCGGATTTGCACACACGTGTTTGTTATGCTTTATTTTTTCCACACCTAGTTGGGCAAGCCATTTAACATTACCTGAGCTGTCGGGGATATTAATGCGGACATCGTCTGACGTAAAAAAAATATTAAGAAAAATCGGAATATTAAACAACATTCCTATTTCGTATAGAATGGGTGCCAGCACACTGGGTGAGCTCGAAGTCACAGTTCCAAGGATCGTGGGCTGAACGACCATGTGGCTGTATCCCCTGACACACACTGTACAAATTTACAGGAAAATGTAATATATAACCGAGGTACTCAGCCTCCCCAGCATGTCTTAGTTTTATCTCTTACCTTATAAATGAAGGATGCCTCTTTGAGGCATCGATAACTTCCTGGATAGGGTCAGGGCGGAATGACATGTCACCTGCCCAATTTCAGACACTCCCGAACTTTTCCGGGCAGACAGCTGAGGATGCACGCGCTTTCCTCAAAGAGTGCACTACCCGATTACAACGGTATGGGGTTAACGAGGAATAAAGGGCGAGTGTCATCGCATACCAACTACTCGGGGAAGCGAAAACATGGTGATGGCCCTCCAGAGAATACAATTGTCCTGGGGACAATTCGTATGCAAATTTAGGGCCAGATACGGGAACACATATACCACGTTAAAACATAAGGTCGCCCTGTTTACCAAGAAACAATGCACCACCGAAGACCTGGACATATTCATAAGCCAAAAGTTAAGTCTAGTTGACAGATATTATCCACATCCCCCCCATGGACACATATGTGGAGTGAAAACTCGCTTTACATGCTTGGCAGTTTATGGACATCTTTTTGGGGTTCACACAATATGCTGTCCAACACATTGAACCCTGGTTGTTCTTTGGTACTCACCGATTGCTGGCTGAACCTCGTGCTCTGGGAGTTCTGGTTGGCATGTTGTCCATGGTTCCGTGCATTGCAAGAACTGGAACTTATGATGTCACAGGGTGCAAGCAACTCGTATGCATTACACTTTGGCATGTAGCACAGTGCACAGAGTCTGTGCCAACCCCCGCACACGTGAATCGTATGCAGCGGTAGGCGACTGCTGTGGAAGCGAGTGGAGGCAGAAAGTATGGATCGTATTCGGTCGGGGGCACCTGCATATACTGCATGTATGTTATATTTGTCAAAGGGATCGAGTGTTCGGGGTTTTCCGCACTGATCACACTTCCAACAGGTGGATGGTACAGTTGGATTGTAATCCATTTCTCAACAGTCTTTCGTATATTGCAAGATGCGGTTGCACACAGAACACACGGTTGAAGCGATGCGGTAGCCCGGTCCTTAGTTACCAGTGCGATCAGGGATAGTTAGTAATGAGGATGTTGTCTGGCGACTATGTTAAGAAAAGTGTGAGTACAATATTCCTATTTCGAATAGAATAGGCGCCAGCTCACTGGGTGAGCACGAAGTCACAGTTCTCAAGATCCTGGGCCGAACGACCACATGGCTGTATACTCTGACACACACGGTACAAATTTACAGGAAAACATAATATAGAGCCGGGGTATTCTGGCTCCCCAGCACAGCTTAGTATTACCCTCTTACCTTATAAATAAAGGATGCCTCCTAGAGGCATCGATGACTTCCTGCATAGGGTCAGGGCCCGAAATACAACACAGAAATGAGAACTCACAAGATTCGGTTAACTCAAATAAATTGTATTGCCAAATAGTGTACAAAGTTACATGTGCGCAATGCGAATTAAAGCGGACCTGACTCACAAGGCCTGCCAGCGGCTGTTACTGTACAAAAAGGCCTAGATTGGTGCAAAAAATGACAAGAGTAATTAAACATCTGGGGTCGGTAAATTGAACTATTGGAGGGGGGGAGCTGCGAATGTGGGGAAGACTGTTGGTAAATTTAATAAAAGTTCCATTAAGTAACGTTAATCTATTACAGTTAAGTGTTCAGAACAATGCAGGAAAGTCCCCCGCAATGTGATTAACGTGTAGCACTGGAATCAGACTGTTGGAGATGGTGCGAGTCAGCGGCATTCTTGCTAAGAGCTCGCTTAACTCCGCGAGTTAATTTAATTATCTGACCTCTTTAACATAGAACTTGAAACATATACACATAAAACACTGAAATTTCTGAGTGGATTTTCTTAATCCTGTAGAGAGTTAAGAGATATTAATTAAGCACTAGTTTAAATACAAATCATGATTGTGTGGTGCCTTGCAGAGTATGTGGGAAATTTAGGTCTGTTAAGTTTTGGGGCACTCGACGACCAAAATGTTCATGTTCAAAGAAAGATTAATTATTTCCCACGTCACTAATTGGCTTGATTAGACACACAATTGCACTCGAAAAATTATATAGAACACTTAAAATACCATAGTCTTGCTACTCTACACCTCGCAATCCTCTAAGGGTGAGTTTCAAGAACATTTGCTCGTGGGCGATAAATTATAATGATATTTACTACACATTTTTACACTTGATTCCTATCCTAATTACACAGATATCTCTAGAGGCACCACAGGCACTTGGTGGATCACTCGGTATCGGGTCTTGACCCATTCCTGAGTGAACGATGGGGAAAAGCATCCGGACACACGATGTGCGTGTTATGTGAGCCACACTGGTGCAGCGACTTTGGGCCGACGAAGTAAGACAGTGGCCATTGCTAGACCACGCAGGCGTGGTCCACGTCAGATTGTAATAGCATCTGCTTAAAAAAATTCATTATTGAGAGATTGGTGAGTACCCAAAATATAAAAAAATAATTACATGTACTTGAACCTAGAATTTAAGATTGGTAGTTTTTAATAACAAAACAATTTCAGGACATGCTTATTTTAATTACAGGAACCAAATGAACAAGCAACCATAAATTGTAGGATTATATTCTATTAGTTGATAGTTGTACAGCAGAACCACTATATATCGACCCCATTCATTGCAACTGTCCTATTAAGGAACCAAAAATATTTTAGTGAATAAGGAATAAATTTTAAGAAAATTTGTTGTACTTTTTTAGTCGCTGTAAGTTGCATTTCTCTCGGTGAGTATTGAAAATAGAGACCACCCACCTATGCTACTGGGACTACCCAACGCCTATTAACTCTACACACCCTCCATCCATCAGGCGCCCAAATGGTTCCGTACGATGTAATCTAAGTTTACGTCTCTTGGATATAGTTTTTTTTTTTTACCTATCAAAATTAATAAATGTTTAATTTAAAGTATTTGTCATTTTCGCGCCAGAGACAATTGCACATATACTTACAATGCTTGGTGAAACCGTACACATTTTATAGACAAGGGAAGGCTTGTGTGCCAATTCGTTTTGTATTTAGTTTTTCGTAAATTGTATTTATACTGTTCTAAGGTTTATTCGGAACACCACCACATTCAACTGTCTAGTATGCCATGCTACTATTATTTGGTGTTAATATGATCCCAAAATTATAAGTTCACGAAGTAATTATTCAAGAACGTAATTATTCCTGAAAGTTATTAGAAAGCTGCTTAATATTTAATATTAAAAACATAAATATTATAATATTTTAAATTGTTATTTAACAAAAATTGTTTCATAATAACATGCCTATTTTAAGAATATTTCAGCAACTTTCATTGTTAAATAATAATTGTGAGTACAAGACACATTTGTTTATTCCAATAACTTCTCATACATGTGTATTTTTTTTTTACATTTCAAACAGGCAAAACTAATATGGTGGAAATTTTGTAATTTTTAAAAAATGTGTCACTTTCACTCAAGAAATGATTGAAAATGGACTTCATGCCAAATATTGCAAATTTTGATGTATAGGAGTTGGGGTATATCAGATTTACACAAAATTTCAAAACATCAATGGCAACTCACAAGTCATAACAACCTTTATTTCTGGGAATCATGAGGAGTCGTTTCCATAAGGTTCTACTGTAAGTATTAACCAGTATAGGGCCAATGCATTTTTAATGGACCCTGTGGTGCTCGCATGCTTCGGCTTGACACGGTAGTGCTGAAAATTCCTGAAGGTAGGTATAGTGTTACAACCATCTACTCTGCAAGTACATATAAACGACTGTTTCTGGAAGCCGGTGGCTATACAATAAAACCCCTATCTAACCAGCAAAGATCTAGTGAGTACAGCAATGTTACAACATTTTTCTCGGGAACAATAAAAAAAAAGGGAAAAATGCAAGAAGTCTCAACAAAAGGTTATTTAAAAGTACGTTCGTTAACACATAGCATAAAATAGGAGAGGGTGTGCTGCTACCATAAATCGGTAGGCCACAGCTGTAAAACAAACAAAAAATATTGTGAATAAACTTTAAAATCTTTGGCTGGGACATTTCCAAAGTGCGCACCTGATGAGTTAGGCTGCATGCAAAATGCATACACACATGAATATAAGTGGTGACCTGTGCTATCCTCTCTCCTTCCCGCATGCTGCAAACCTCAAACTACGTATAGCTTGCTAAATGCTATGTGCATAGCAACAGTGATAGGCAATTGTAGCTCACGTATCACAACCAAGCCCTTTCTCCCTTCGCGATTAGCAACAATGACAGCCAACAGTAGGGCAAGTTTCATGTCTAACCAGTTCCTTTGTTCCCCACCTGCAGACTTTATGAACTGGCCATTTTAGCCTGCTAGTGCGATATTTGATTTTTATATACGTCTCGTGAAAGTGCTATTTTAACAACTATATTTGGTTTCCCTTTTTGGATTTTGACTTCGGATTGCATTTGTAATTGACTAGATTGATTATTGATGAACTTTGTCTGAGATTTGATTGGATTACGATTTTATTTACAGTTTTGGTTTTCGAAATGGATGTCAAGATGATGTTAAGCCCATCAAAACATGTCGCCAAGCTGCTCACGAATAGATAAGAAAATTATTCATTTTGCTGTAGAATGTTTTATTAATGCAATTAAGAAGAAAACTTGAACATGTTTTTTTTGTAAAGTTGCAGCTTTCTTGACCAGAAAACATAAATAATACCTCACAATTAAGATAATTAGCTAAATTAGGGTCTTATTTTGATTTGCGAGCATAATATGTTCGTAATATTGCTACAATTTTTCTGTCAAATCTATTCATATGGTTACAATATATTTGAAACATTATCCATATTGTAATTTAATATCACAAACACTTGAAATTTTATTCTAATCAAAAGACTGAACTTTCATTTGCAACTCCCACATACGTTTCGCAGAATGCACCGACGACTAGAGTGGTGTGGCTAGGTGTGTACTTAAAAGCTGAAGTGAACCACATGTCTGCGAGATCCTTGTGCCCACTGACCGCCGCAGTCACATCAACTGCAACAACCGCACAGGGCCACACCAATAACATCAGGCCAACAGTGTGTAGTGAAGGTTGACAAGAATGGAACTTGCTCCTTCTTGCTAACCGGTACTTCGTGACTCAAGAGAACGTCCTACTTTATTTATTACAAGAGGTAACACTTTTAATAAATTAGTAGGCGATCCGAACCACAGGGGCCATTGGTCGTTATGTCGTAGCAGCTCGCACCGCAACATACGACGTAACGCACCACCAAGTGATGTCATTTGGCCTGTAGGCCGAAACTGAAGTGCTAAGTGAGCCAAAGTGCGACCAATTGCGTGCAGTATTTTTCTAAACGTTTCACACCACTTCATCTCATTCAAAGCTACAGTCAGATGTTGGTTTTATTGTATTAAGAGCCATCGAGCATGGCAACCCACCCCCTTTGCCCAGGTGGACTCGTCCCTCCCCTTCAGGAGACAGCCACCAGGCAACAGTGTAGCCAGTGAAATACAAACACATAACAGGAACTAAAATTCAGAGACTTTTTACAAGAAAGCGTAAAAGTGTATTCAATGTATATTTATAAGAGGGTAATTATGTTTTCATAAAGGGAGATTGCCTATGAAGGACTCCATCATAGTAACATTTCATTTAGTGTTGTGACACTCCCCATCAACTTCACAACATCCAGCTTAAGATACATTTGTTAATCAACAGGGGTGTCACCAATGCGTTTCCTTTAATTAATATAATTTTTCACCATTGAAATAATGTTATGTACTGTGTATGTCATGTTTTAAAATTCGGTGTTTGATATCGGTTCATGCTATTTGTCGCGAAAGCCGATGCCATTCACCCAGTTCACTTCAGTACACAAGCCAGACCGGCAGCGTGGTTGTCCGTTCCACGAGCCCCCTCTGTACCATCATGTAGGTTGATCTCACTTTGTTACAATAGGACCTTAATTAACCAGAACATTTGATTTCTTTCTTTTCTGTATGGCAGGGAGAACCACCTGCACTCTCACCAGAGAACCTAACGCTACCGCGTATCTACATATCACCATGCTGACTTAATTAATTTTCACACTAAAGTCATCAGCAGGCCGTAAGCGCTGGGTCCGTTTCTTTTAATATTCACATGTCCACTTCTTGAATGTGTAATCAAGTATGTGAGTAAACAGCTTTACAAAATTCAGTGAGCGTTGATTTATTGTCCTCCGGGACACATAGGGTACTACACCCCTTATAGTACCACCCACAATTTTCTAATGTATTTCAGGCATACGAGACGGCCTGCAGACTCGTCATAATGCCAATGGGTGTAAGCAGTGTAATATTAAGATCGTGACAACTTCATCTTCAAACTGACCGAGGCATCCTATTTCTTTCTCTCTTTTTCTCTGCGGCGCTGGCTTACTTTCTCTCCTTACATGCCTGGCGGGAGAGCAATTAGTAAATTATATTAAGAACTAAATAAATCTAATCATGTGATCTCAATTTATCGATACACTGTTTTCCTGTCAAACGCACCGCACCACAGAGCCACCAAATTCTCCGCCGGGTCTGATCTAACATGGTCACCGCAGCTGGGCTTATGCGGTGGTAATCCGATCGCAGAAATTTTAGCAAGATTACCTGTCACTAGTATTTCAAGGCAAATGATTTCTCCTGTAGATGATATGAAATACATTTTAGCAATAGATTATTTTTTGGAAAGATGTTTACTTTTGTGATTAAAGGTAATCTTTTCCCATAAGGTTGGTGTTTAATCGTATCTGGCATAAAACCAACATAATTTTAAAACAAAATATTAGTTTCACTCAATGGACAGCTCGTTTGCAAATAAAATATGTTCAAAAACATAAACTTGAATTTTTCTTGTCGCCAAAAATTGTTTGAACATTGACCGACTTGTACCATGTATAAAGATCATTTTCAGTATCTTCTTGCAGGGAGATTGGAGGATTTATATTACCTAATTTATTTTAATAGATACACATCTTCTGAACAAACTGACATCATGTGAGGATGTCCAAAATTCCTGAAGCACTGCTAAAGTTCTATTTCCAGTACATTCATCCACCACATATAAACAAAGCTTAGAAAATTACACCAGAAGACCAGAGGACCAGAGGACTACATTCGTGCGCACAGTGTAAAAATATTTTGCATAACAATTACTTCTTACTAGGAATTATAAATACACGTATTTTGTCACTGTCTTTATTTATATTAGTTTTTAAATGAAAAAATAGAATAAAATTTATAGATAAAATATAAGTAAAAGTTAAATTGAACCAAAAATAATGTTCTTAATGCTTGTGATATATGACATTAGTAGAAAACAACCTAAGACACCATACATGGTGCGTTTTTTCAAAGGTTGTATTAAAAAAGTGTGATGAAACCGTGAATAGACTATTAGCTACGAGCTCGAGCGCAGTGTAACTCGCAACAAGCATGTACCGAAAATCTGAGGACGTGGTTTCGAATGATTAATTATATAAAACTGTAAATGGATTAATTTTAATTGCCTTATTAAATTTATCTTTGTTTCAAAAACACTTATCAAAAGTGAAATATTATTAATTACTTTTAACTACACATTTGCCACGCGAAGATAGCGCCAATAACTTTGTAGATTGATGTGGATATGCGCAAGCTTCGGCCGTCCTCGGTGTTACTAGTTAAAGCTTGCTTGCTCGCCTTACATGGCTGGCAGGGAGGGAACTGGTTTCCTAGAAAAACAGAGTGGCACCCTGTGCTCTCACTCTGTTTGTAGACTGGTTTGGAAAGGGAGGGGTAGTTTGTTTCCCTCCCCGTCTCGCTGAAGCTTCTCCTTTATTTCGTCCACCTTGTGAACACACTGCCTAATTAATAACCATATCGTGCGCTCTCAGCTAATGCACTTGGTGCCATTCAAAATTTATTCGGTGCATATTATATTTATTTTCAGAGAGTTTGAAAGTTTTGGGTCGGCTTCCATTTGGTACCAGGTTACAATCAATTATATACAGTATTTTGTGGTGTAATATTCCTTATTTAATCTAGATGAGGTGAAATTTTTTAAAGGTATTATTTACAGGGATACTATACAGTAATGCTTTTTTTTTTTTTTTCCATTTTTATTGTGTTTATTAGTTAAACTTTATTCACAGATAATGTACATCTCTAATTATACTCAACAGGAAATCTAATAAATTCAGAATTTTTATTCTATTGATGTACATGTTAGAATTCTCATCTACTGATATCCTGGATGTACGGAAATTTTTAAACAGTCCCCTGAAAAACGGTAGATAGGAAGTCTACTGTATATTATGTCCTTCTAAAAGAAATTTTTTCATCTATTATTGGCTCAAAATGGCTCGGGTTTCAAATATATTGCATAAGGTTAATGTAGCAATGAATTTAAAAAATATTTAAATAATAATTCCTCTTGCTTTCACTTTACAATACACTGAAAATTGATTAACGCAAGCTGGAAAACTACAGTACACGCACTCCTGAAACTGATAACTACTTCCTAAAAGTAAGTGGCACTCTTGCTTTATTTGTGTCGACGAGACGTATTTATACTTAAAAGTCTGGATATTAAAATTATATATATTTTTTTTTATATATTTTTTTATATTGATTTTCTGGTTTTCTCGCGAGAAGCGACTGAAAATGAACACAGTGTTTGCTAGGAGTTAAGTCGTGCACTGTTAAAACTTGTTTTTTTTTCAGCTATGATAGGTTATTAATACTTATGGACAATTATTTCATTCTTAAGGTGTCTAAATTTTTAATTAAACTAATGAATAATTTAATTGAATTTTTATACCAGAGACGATTAAATATTAATGTAATCTGCTGTGTTAAACTAAGCGCCCCCCTTAATGTTTTTTTTAACATTTTTGATAACAAGGGAATGGCAAATATATGTTTATCGGTTATCATTTAATCCTAAATATACCTGTATATTATATAAAACCAATTTTTCATTTCAAAATGTGTTTGTTTTACACCAGTAACATTTAGGCAAAAATGCAATTTAAACTTAAAAAAATTTTTTGTCGAAAAAATTGATTATTTTTGGATTTAATGACTACATCGATCCTACAGTGGTATTCTTGGAAAACATGGACACTCGTAAGATGGGGGTTCTTCTGTATGTTTTTTATAGGCAAAGAGTATGCCAAATCAAAAATTGTTGATGTTATCACCAATTAAAAACAATAATTTTCATTTAGCAGTGTACCTATGTATAATATATTACTAATACAATATTAATATTTTAAAATTTTAGTATCACTGTAATTAATGTTTTTTTTTCATTCATAAGTGTTTCTATAAGTAAAACATGAACGTTATTTTTTGCTAACTATACTAACTTAATGTATTTAGGCAAAAATCCATTATTTTAATTTACTAAATTCAATACTGCTGTAATTCAAAAATTCTGTTTGCTTTTTTTTCTAATGCGGTATGTAAAGCAGAGAGAAACCACATAAATATACACCAATTTATGGTACCATGTTAGTAAAAAGAATTATTATATGAAAAATATATTTTACGAAATTATTCCAGTGCAATAAAAAAATTAATGAAATTTTTCATAAAGTATTGCAGAACCTGGCAGAATACACTCCTGCTTTTTTGTTCAGTTATTACATGCACATTAATTTATTATGAAAGTAATATGTTTTGTTGTTATAAAAACTAGACAGTTACAGCAACTGAAGCAAAATCAGACACATAATTTCAACACCAATTCATACACAACATAACAACTTCCTAATTATTCATTCTATCGCCCGCACTCGACTCGTTTAATGCCATTTTACACTTAACCATGTCCTTTTAGAGTTGGGCATGATACATTTACACTCCACAACACTCTAAAATGTAGTTTGTTCTTACTTGCGTGAAACGACTTGGCGTGGAAACATGATTTTTTCAGCAGTTTCTGAGCAGGCAAAAAAAAAATCGTTCCAGTGTCCTCCTCTATGCAAGAGGGGCCTATAGCACACTGAATAAGCCACATGGTGTGTGAGAGTGGCAACATTGACGTGGTCGAGATTACCCAGGGCTGGTTGATTGTTGAATTGGCCTGCGCCATAACCCAGTGGAGAGTGAATTATGAGGGTTGTTCAGTCAACAGCACAGGGGGCCCTGGAGTCCTCCATCAGTTTTTTTTATGATGTTGTCACATACTTACTGTTGCACTATTTACACCTTATGACAAGACTGTAGGCTGTCTTGTACACCTGAAATATTCTAGGAAATTATGGGTGATGGTACAAAGGGTGTAGTATACTATAATTAAGTGACACATTGTTAACTTTCCAAAGTGGTTTATTCACTGTACTTGCTTACAGGTGAATAATGCATGAAAATGGACCCAGCATGTAGGGTCTACCTTTATCGTGAAATAAACATGGTATTATGTTGATACCCGGTTGCATTAAGCTCTATGATGAGAGGGCGGGTGGCCCTCCCCTCAGTACAGTAAAATTATAAAACGAGTGTTCGTTCCAGTTAATTAATATTACTATTGTAGTGAAATTATTACAGCCTAACTGATAATACTGAGGGGGCTCGCGGAATGGGTGACCAATGCCGCGGGTTGGCTTGTGTACTGAGACAAACTGGCTGAGTGGCATCGGTTTCCATTACTAGTGGCGAGAACCGAAGTCAAACAGTGAATGATGAAACAAAACATGAGCACTCTCTGATATGTTTACAATGGTGAAAAATTGTATAAATTAAATTAACACATTGGTGACACCCCCATTTATTAACAAACGTCTGATATGGTTGAAGTTGTGAAGTTGACGGGGCATGTCACCACACAAAATGAGAAGTTACAATGATGGTGGCCTTTATAGGCAATCTCCCTTTGAGAAAAAATAATTGTTCTTCTATAAATACCCATTAAATGCACTATTATGCTTTCTTAAGAAAAGCATTTGTATTTCACTTCCGATTATGTGTTTGTATTTCACTGGCTACAGTGTTGCCAGGTGGCTGTCTCCTGAAGGGATCAACGAGTCCACCTGGGCAAAGGGGTGTGGAATGCCATGATTGATTGCTATTAATGCAACAAAACACACACCTGGTTGTAGCTGTGAATGAGGTGGCCGTGTTTAGTGTGTTTGTGAAAATGATGCACACTACAGGGTGACACTTTGGGGCACTTATCACTTCAGCTTCGGCCTACAAACCAGTTTGATGCCACTTGGTAGTGTATCACATCGTATTTCGCAGCGCGAGCTGCTACGATGCAACGACCAATTGCCAGTGCGCCCAACGACTGTGGTTTTAGGGTAAACACCATTTCGGATAGCCTACTTATTTATTACCTCTTGTAATAAATGAGTAGGGCTGTCTCTTGAGTTGCCTAATCCTTGTCGGCAAGAAGGTGCAAGTTCCATTCTTGTCAAATGCACTATGCACTCTTGGCCTGGTGAAGTTGGTGCAGCCCGGTGTAGCTGTTGTGACTACGGCAGTCAGAGTGGACACAAGGAGCACGTAGATGCATGATTCACGTCAACATTCACTTTGTTTTATCTGTGATTATGTTTTGTAGCAATGTGATTTTCCCACACTTGTACTTATGCTTTGTTCTTCATTCTGATCTCAGTTGAGAAAGCCATTTTTGATATAGGAAAAGAATAGATTGGTTAAATGCTGGCCCCTAGTTGGGAAAGTCATCTTTCACATGGTTGAGGTGACCCAGGGCTGGTTGAGTGTAGAATTGCCCCGTGCTATAACCTAGTGGAGAGTTAGTGATGTGAGTCATGCAGTTGACAGTCCAGGGAGACCTGGAGGTCCTCTTTGCAGATGATGTCATCACGTACTTACTGTTACGCTATTTACACCTTATGTCGAGACTGTAGGTCGTCTCGTACGCCTGAAATATGATAGAAAATTGTGGGTGGTGCTACAATGAATCAACACACATTGAACATTGCAAAGCTGTTTACTCACTATGCTTGATTACATGGGAATAATGAAAGAAAAGGGACACAGCACTTACAGCCTGCTGGTGACCTTAGTGTGAAAATAAGCATGGTGTTACGTGGATACGCAGTAGTTTTAGGCACGCTGGTTAGTGTGCGGGTGACTCTCCCCTCGGTACCACAAGGAATGAAAACAAATGTTCCGGTTAATTAAATAACTATTGCAATGAAGTGATAACAGCCTAAATGATTGTACCGAGGGGACTCGCGGAGCAGGCTACCAACGCCTCCGTTCTGGCCCGAGTGCTGAGTCGAACTGGCAGAGTGACATTGGCTTCCATCACAAGTGACAAGAACTGGCGTCAAACGCTGAATTGTAAAACATGACGTGAACACTATGTAATATTATTGCAATGGTGAAAAATTGTATAAATTAAATGAAACACATTGGTGACACCCCCATTTCTTAACAAATCTATGTTAAGATTGATGTTGTGAAGTTGACGGGGAGTGTCACCGCACTAAATTACATGTTACAAGGATGAATGCCTTTTTTTAGGCAATCTCCCTTTTTGGAAACCTGATTGCTCTTTTATAAATACACATTAAAAAGACTATTATGCTTTCTTGTGAAAAGTATATGTATTTCACTGGGTACAGTGTTGCCAGGTAGATGTCTTGCCATGCTCGATTGCTCTTAATACAATAAAATACACCAAATACACCTCTGACTGTAGCTGTGAATGAGATGTAGTTGTTTGATATGTATGAGAAAATGCTGTGCACTACTGGTTACACTTTGGGGCACTTATCACTTGAGCTTCGGCTTACAAGCCAGTTTAATGCCACTTGGTGGTGCGTCACGTCGTATATCGCAGTGCAAGCTGCTACAATGCAACGACTAATTGCCAGTGCGCCCAACGAGTGTGGCTTTGGGGTAAACACAATTTCGGATAGCCTACTAATTTATTAAAAGAGTTACCTCAAGTAATAAATAAGTAGGACGATCTCTTGAGTTACATAATCCTTGTTGGCAAGACGGTGCAAGTTCCATTCTTGTCAACCTGCACTACGCACTCTTGGCCTGATGTTGGCGCGGCCCGGTGTAGGTGGTGTGGTTGATGTGACTGTGGAGGTCAGAGTGAGCACAAGGAGCTCGTGGACGCGTGGTTCACATCAAGACATCAGAAATTTCAGGAGGCAGCCACAAGGGAGAAATCCCCACTTCCCCAACATCACTCCATCCTCTGCAGTTGACTAGTCCCCCTTAAAATTTATGCCAATTATATCAAAAATCTATTTATGTCAACAATGACCAGCCTATTCTCCGCTCCTGAAGCCTCGCTTCCTGCCAAGATTGATGTTCCTCCATGTGGCCATTAATGCCAGTTTATACCTGAAAAACTAGGTATATACCCTCTTCTACTGTTGCAGGTGTAACATTGTTATCCTCATATGTTGTTTATTCCAAATTTTATTGTTATTATTACATTCCATTTGGTTAACCTGAATAAAAGCCTTCACATTTTCAGCCATTCTGCTTGCCTGTAAAATTCTAGAATTTTCCCGCCTTCCATTATTATTCTACAAGACTTGACTGCACCGGCATTGTGACATCACCCCTTGGCAGATTCCAGAGCAGCACTGCCATTTTGTATGCATTGTGCATCAAGCCATAGCCCCTCCATCCCCTGTCTAACAGTGAGCACAGTGGAAACGCATTGAGTACATGCCAGCAAATCACCCCTCACTTGCTCCTCCAATGGATAGGATCCAGTGGCAGGGTGTATGTGTGTGCGCGCGCATGTGCATGGTGCATGTCACCCCCTCAACCTGCTCAACTCTCAGCCTGCAATTCAGGATATGTTTTGTACAATATCTGCACAGAAACAAAACAAGCAATGACCCCTGCTCCAAATGTATCAACCACCAGTGCACACTAACTTCTATTTTTGCACAAACATCTACAAGTGCAGCATCATCTATTTTCAAAACTTGTGTTTCCACACGACCTGTTTTTGTACAACTATCTGGCCAGATTCCACCGACCATTTTTTTCGTTCTGCCTCCTGTCCCCATGCCCCAGTCTCAGTGTGACATATGTGAAAGTATCAGCTGTAGTACAATCACTGTGTGTTGCACATGCTACTCGCTTTTGCTGACCTAGCTGTCAACTGTCAACAATGGAGCGCGTAACCTTCGAAGCGGCCACAAACACTTACATATGTGATAGGTACCTTGCAAGGGACAGGGCATTAACAGGCATCAGTGTTAGTGCTATGAAACAACAGCACACTGATTCCACGATGATTAGTGTTGCAGCACCACCTCTGCAATACGACGCCTTTCCACCTCCTGTGTGTGTCAATATACTACTGCAAATACAAAAGTTATCACCAGTGACCTCACTACTGTATCATCTCTCATTTCACCAGATGTTACAACATCCTGCACTGAGAAACCGCCTCTATTGCCACCCCCAGCCTTTAGCATCGATATGCCACCCCTGATGCCCTGTGTTTAGGCCTGTGATACCGCAACATTCACAGTCTTCGGCATCCCAACTGAGGAGTGGGTTGTGAGGTTGGAAGCTGTTATGAAAAAAAGGCTGCCTCCGAATGCCTTGCCACCCTGCATCCATCCCCACACTCTGACACCCTCTCTTCACATAAATGTGTCTGCACCCACCTCGGCATGTCATGGAGACAGCAATGTGCCAGACCCCACAAAGAGTGAGTCATTTGGGGTGTGACTGGACCATCGCCAAAATACAGATGCCATCACTTTCGTGTCACAAATCAACTGCAAAAACATACTTGCAACAGGTAATCTGTGCAGTGACAGTGTGAGCATGCTGTGTTTGCAGCATCTGTCTCAATCATGTGTGTCAAATAGGCAGTGGTGGTGTAGTGGTCAGACCACTCATGTCCGACCAAGGTGAAAAGGGTTCGTATCCTAAAGGGGTTGTTACTGGATTTTTGCATGTGGGAATTGTGCTGGACGATGTTTATAATCGGTGGGTTTTCATGGGGATTTTCAGTTTCCCCTGCTCTTGCATCCTGGTGCTGCTCCATACTCACTTCACTCCCTCATCGGCTCTCAAAACCACAATGTTAAGAGTGGCCCAAATCTCTCCACTCGACCATGCGTGAAACTTTGTGCCATCACTTGTGGCTGTGTTGATGACAAACTGTGCTGTGTTTGTGACAAACACTTATACAGACATCTCTGTAATTATATACACAAACATTTCGTGTTCAGCCTAATGCTTCAGTAAACTGCAAAGTTCATTGCTGCTATCAGTTGTAAACAACACCACCCAAAACAAGTCTCAAGCTGTAAACATAGGACCTGGTTATCATCTCATATTCCCCTGAATCCCTTCGGCTTATCATAATATCCAGACCAGGGAGTTAGTGGTGGAAGTCCCCTAAGATGTAACTCAAGACAACTGTTGTCCACCTGAGACGGGCGGCTTCTGTGTGCATTAACATAGTGATTCGCACCGGGCTCTCTCCTGCACGAGCCTGCATCACCACCATGGCTGCCATGAGGTGGGAACAGGCCAAGAGGTTTCACCCCTCCCCGTATGGAGCAAATGGAGGACCAGAGGGTAACCACTCCTCCCTCCCCACCCTCTTCTTCATTCACTCTGCCCGAGGGAAATTAACTGGACACCCCTCTCCTGTATATGTGCCATGTTATTCATTACTCGAGCTGGCAGGTATTCTGCATGACCTTCACAAGCAACCTAGCTACTCTTACATCACTTAGCTGTCATACCAGTTTCGTCTCAAATTGCCATTTTAATCTCTCTATCTCCCTTTTATTGTCCTCATTGTGTACAACACAGCATAGCAGTGATCTCGCTCTCTTACAGAAGTCATGTGTGACATTCCTGTTCATTTATCCTGTATCAGCAGCTCAGGTAAATAGTGATTACCTTTGTCTTCAAGATTATTTAGGCACATTTTATGACAGTATTTTGTGTCTAGTCTGTTTTTTTTAAATTTACATCTTTTGCATCATTTACATAATTTACATCTGTCATTAACATTTAACAACTATTGCGAACCTCTCATGTGTAACACTGACTGTTTACATTCAAATCCATTGTTAGTGATATACATTTATATGCATCCTACTTGTTTGAGAGAATGCTCATGTGTGTGTGTACACTCATGATATAAATTCTCAGCAAAGTGACATCCGTTACCAACCTGGTGTCATAATGACAAGAGCTACAAGCTACCACTATGCACAGTGCCACCACGACGAAGTCGCCCACAACATATCTACAGGGACACCCATTGGTATCTCAGAATCTTGGGTGTCGCACTGCACTGCATCACAGCGATGCTCTCAGGGCGCCATTGTGCAGCAGCACCATCATCATTAGAGGCCTGTAACCATGTTGTAGTCACACTTCACTACAGCAGCGACTATGAGAGAAGCTTGCTCACACCCGGGGCCCCAGCGAGGGCTGCAACCACAACCCGCCAGTTAGCATTAGCTGTGTAGCAGGGGAGCTTCGGTCTGCAGAATACAAACCGCCACCAGATGGAAGAAGGAGGGGGAGCATATGACGCATGCCAAATCCTTCTGCCTTAGCCCCCCTTCATACCACCGCCACTGCACAGCTACGATATGCCCTCTACTAGGGATGACCATGCTTGAACTCCTGGATGGCTGCATTAAATACTGTCGCCAGCACAGCATGTGGGAACACACCCCGCTGGCTAGCCATTCCACCTACGGTATCAAGCAGCTGTCATGTCTTCATGTTCCCAAGAGATAACTCTTTGGAACATAATAGTTCAGGCTGGCACTGTACAACACAATTCATCCCCAGCCACCAGACTGCCAGTGAAATGAATGTTATGCCAGTGATTCAGCACAGTTCCTGCAGGCTGGTGACCCCTTGTGTGCCACATTCATGACATGTCTATGACCCATGCATGTGTCTGTGTGTAAAGTGTGCATTCTATAATTTTTCATTATTTGTGCCATTAAAATCAGTGCAATTATATTAAACCAGTGTTTTGCATCCTTTGGATTAAACTACCTACACCCCTTTTGCACAAATGAACTCGTCAATCGACATAAACCCCCTGGTATCAAATTTAACACTATGTTTTGCCTCATTCATAGTATTATATTTGTTTTAAAGCAATTAATGCATTTTTTTTCCTTTACGTCAAGAGACTCTGAAAGACAGTGCTACATTTCAATCAAGTGACTTCTTTATAATTGTTCACGACCACCCTGCATATTTTTCTTTTGTTGATTTCATTATGTAAATTTATTTGGAACTTTAAATGTATTATTGTTTTCTGTATGTAACTTGTTAAGGTTTGGTTTTTGTGTTTTGGAAAATTGGCACCAGTCTGCCTGAGCTTCAAGCGGGCTGCTGCCATGATTGGCAGTCGGATACAGGCATGGACAGAGGGAGACTGCACATCTAGCCGCTCCCAGGCATTTCATGCTTTTTCACCTCAACCACTAAGTTTGCAATAGTCAACATACTTATCGGAACTCAACTTATTTTGTTTGCCCTCCCCAGGAGTAGTGCCCCATCACACCTGCCGGCCTGTGCGTGCCCTGGGGCATAACTTTTTATGTAAGCTTTTTACTTGAGATTTGAGCTAATTTTTCTACAGTTTCAGCTGGCAGTATTCCAGAACTGCTGTAATGATTTCAGTGCCTTGAATTAGGGTTATAGTGTGAAGTAAATGCGCATAGACTCGACGCTGTGATTCCTTTATACATTAGACCACTTAGAAGCGGTCTGATGTATAAAGGGTGCTGCATCCACTTGGCAGTGTTCCCTGCCTTTTTACCTAAGTATTGCTGCATAACTTCTACTAACCTGTATCTTAAAAATTACCATATTTTCTGAGTGAGGTGGTCCTGAACAGCCTCATGTTACTGGCGTCACGAGAGGGCCAACACCCTCTCTAGGTAGGCACAGCTCTACTGCATTTACTGCTACTGCCATCTACAGTCATCTGGAATTTCAGGAGGCACCACATGGGCGAACGGCCCACTTCCCAACACCATTTCATGCTCTACAGCTAACCAGCACTCTCTACAATTTACGTCAGATAAGTCCAAAATCAAGTCCTGAGAATAATGATCTGCCTGTCCTCTGCTACTGTAGCTTTGCTTGCCATCAATTTCATAATCCAAATTTTCCAGGAAGTTTATTTCAGTATTTTCTTTTTGACGATGATATTTGTAACTCCGAGCAACAGGCATGCTGCTAGAAATAATAAACTTGGTGGCATCAGCTGTGAAGGAATGAAATTCATTGGAATATTACTCATCAGTGGTTATGTTTTTGTATCTAGAAGAAGGCTTTCTCTGGAAAAAAATTCCAACACACATAACAGCCACATCTGAAAGGCTTTGTCTCAGGACCAGTTTAAATTCATAATGTTGAATTTTCATTGTTGCTACAATGGCAACTTATATTTAAATGACCAGTTCACAATAGCTCAGCCACTCTTCAAAATGCTTAACACACAACTGTATTTACACAGGTTCCCTCTGCTCCCATGTAAGGGGGGAGGATCGTACGGTCACCCCGGTGGGGGGAGTGTAGGTTGGTCATTCGAGGTGGCGTGGCAGTACTAGGCTATGGTAGCCGAGACGAACTTACTTACCGGTTTCCGGAAAGGATGGGTGATGCGTCTCTTATAGCCTCTCAACATCCATGGCAACCCAGGGCTTCTCGTGCCACCCCTGATTAAACAGACTGGGCTCTGCCGCCCGTGCCCTATGGGAAACAGTTTTCTAGCGGCTGTTCAGGGGTATCTGCCGTGATGGCTTGGGCCGATAGATAGTACCAAGGCCCGACCACTTGGTGGGGTGTTGGACCTCTTGGCACTCAGGCCACTGGGGCCCAAAACAGGAATTTCCCTGTGAAGAAATTCTAGGATGGTAAAGGACGCGTGTCTGATGTTGCGAGTCGGCCTGGTGTGCGGCTTCGTGTGAGCTCGGCTCCTGGTGAAGACAGCAAAGGGAGTAAAACCGGACGGTCATGGCGGTACCCACCTGTTCTGAGGGACTCCGCACACTCCCGCATGGAGGTTAGGCGACGCAGTCGGACACAGGAAAACCCATACGTGCCATGGAAATTAAGAGGGAGCACGGGATGATCCGCTTGGCCCATCCAGGGGTACTCCCTGGAATTTGGATCAGACGAGGTTGGACTCGTGCTGGCAGTGGTTGACTCCGCATGCTGGAGAAGGCTCGGAGAGATTCCCCCTCTTGCTAAAAGAGCCGGACGTTGAACAGGATTGTTCCGGGGGCGTGCCCGAGATCACGTCAGGGGCGTGGGTAGTGCTCCGGCTATACCACACGCTTGGTAATCTGAGTGCTAGAATCTCAGGCCTTGTGGTAGGACATGCTCTGTGCGATCTGCAATATCAGATCGGGGCTCTGCCTGGTGCGGCCTGTGTACAGGTCGGGGCAAACGGGTTTGGTCAATTCAGAAAGTGCTGGTCATGTCTGCGATGAGAGGGCGTGATCCCTCTTCCCCGCCTACTGGGAGGCCGGGGTGCGGTATGGCCTCGCGGCTAAGAGCGCCCCGTTAACAAATAAGACCACGACTCTGTCGTGTTTAACAGTAACCTGCTCCCGTGTAAGCCATGCGCCCATATTTATATCATTACTCTGTAGTGAAAAGAACGTTTAAAGCACAATATGGTTAGACTAAAGTATACATCACATACCATCATGATCACAACAGTTATCAAAAAGCTAGAGTATACGGCTTCATTCTTTTTAAAAGCTAAAATCGCACGCAAAGCTACATTAAAATGGCACGACACTGTGTGTGGCCACTGCAGCATGCGCAGCAAGGCAATGTCATGCCAGAGGGGTGAGAAAGAGTGGAATGTCACCCTGGCAGCTATTTGCTTCCTGCCTCCCTCCTCCCTCGCGTACTATACAATGTCTGTGTCACAAAGGAGATACCGCTACTAACCCCAGGTAGTTTATAGGATGTGTAAACATTTTAGGTACATATTCCGCTGCACATAAGTTAAAAAATATAAATGTCTGCTGTAAAAACTGTCAAGTAATTTATTTGTAAAAAATTCACACACAAATCCGAAGGTTTTAAGAGAACCCATTTCACTATTTATGGCGTACCCAAATTGTTGCTTTTCTTTAATGTATGCAAAACGCTTTCCTTAAGTTTCTGGAAACTTCGCTTTTGCACCTCTGAATGCACGTGTTCCACCACAAGCCGAAAAAAGTTTATTTTTGTTTTTCTACCAGTCCCGTATACACAATTCATGAACATGAAAATTTTTCCTAGCTGTACTGTTACCAATAACCTCTGCTTCACCTAAAAATTTTAATTTTTCCACCACTGTGAAAGAATGCAACATCATTTCGCAATCTTGCATCAACTTAACTCCCAAACCGCCAATCCACTTTTGCTGTCACTATTTAGTCATGCGCTTGCCAGTACCACAGCAAAAAAAAAAGTGACGTCAAGTGTAAAGACTGTCACAGATGCACTGAATTTTTCAGGCCTAATTTTAATTAGTACACTTTAATTAAAATATTATCGCAGATCACAACAATTGAGGACAAGTTAACAAATAGATGGCAACATCGCCAATTCTTGTCCAAGTCAACAGGGGGCGAAAGAAACATCCAACCTACTAGCAAAAGACTCCGACGAATCTTTACTAATATAAAACCATAAATGAGGACAGTGCGTCCATCTACACATAAACTAATGATTGAATCTCAAGATTTGTGGTAAGGCGTGAATGTGTAAGTGCCATCTGCTGTGTAGAGTTTCCCTAATCTAGGTTGCAGAGCAGGCAGGAGATGCACATTGTTACCTCTACTTGTGGGTTACACATTCTCAAATTTGTTTTAAAGAAAATGAAACATAAAGTAAGCTACAATTAATTAACCTGAATGGCTATGTAATAGACTAGAATATAAAAATAACAGAAGAACAAAAATAACCAGTGTTCTTTTATCACAATCATATCTGCACATTTAATTTTCAGTAATTACAATAATACAGAATTATTTTGCAATTCACAACATCCAAGTAACAGCATTATTGTGCAGTCTTCTCCAATAGCAAATAAATAATAAATTTAACAAAATTATTTTCATTTCAATAACAGTCAATACAAGGGCTCCTGTTTCCTTACTATAGAAAGTCTTTAAACTTTGAGCAGGATTTCAATTAAACCAAGTAATAACTACAGTTCCAGAGAAATAAATAAATTAAAAATCACCTATAAAATCAATACAGATTGTGCAGAAATTCCTTCATAAAAGAATAAAACAACAAATCTATAGTGAAAAATCATTAAATAAAAAAATGAATAAGGTTCACTTAAACTCTAGCCTAGCAGCGACTACATTTGTAACCCAACGATCGCGCAGTTACCGTGACTTCATACTGCGTCTCCTTGCACAACCGTCCTCTTTGCTGTCTCCTGCCCAAATTCTCATTCTATCCAATATTCACATTAAAAAGAACATCTACCCACTAAACAAACAATTTTCATAGCTTTACATCATCTGTCAATTTGGCCTACTCCGAGCCTAACAAAGCCTTTCCAAAACATCAAGCGCGCCTCAGCCACGTCTAACGCTTATCGCAGCCATCTTCCAACCCACGCACTTTTTCTCCACACAAAGAGCCTTCTTAAATCTACTTCCACTCTAACACACTTCCAATGCATGACGCTTCAGCAAGCAGATCTCTCTCTCTCTCTCTCCTACTAGCTCTCTTTCTCTCATGACTGAATGCCCCTTTCCTTGCCAATGGCAGGCTGCTACTGGCTGCCACCACACCCCCACATCTACCCATCCCCCTCTAACTCAACCCCAACCGCTTCACATCCAAGATTTCTAAGGTGTCGTCAGCCACCGGGGAAGGCAAAAAGGGATGCTTGGAGAAGGGTGGTGGGGGAAGAGAGCTGAAAAAGCCAACCGTCAATACATCCTTTCAAAATGGTAAACACAACTTTTGACTGCCTGACCGGTGCATCCGCTAAGCTACCACGCTTGATGAAATGCACCACAAATTCACGTCTTCAAGTCTCAACAAAAAAAGAACCAACAACTACACCTGCTTAGGTTAACACCCCTGCTATACTGAACATGGAACAGATCACATTACAAACTTTTAACCTAAATAAGCTGGAAAATCAAATATATCAGAAGAAAAAAATTAAAGTCTGTCAAAAATTAGAAAGTAAACTTAACAAATAGACTATAACAGCATTTTTACAGTGACAATATTAACATGTGAGGAAGCTGTTATTGTGTTGAAAAACATAAACAAATTCTGTAAAAGAAAATGCGCACAGAAGCGCACGCCGGTAGATACTGCCATAGCCATGCCATTACACTCTGGTGCAAAAAGACTCAAGTCTCGTGTATCCCCCGAACCCCAATTTTTTACTTTAGTTTAAAGGAAAAAATGTGCACTTTGTATTTGGGTAAACACTGTATTTCAGACTAACACACCACACAGTAAGAATCACAGTGTAGATGAGGTTATGATTCCTTACAGTGGACACCCTATGTAACGTTTTTCAGAGGACTGTGAAAAAATTTCCATACATACAGGATTTCAGTACGTGAGGGTTCTAACATGTAAATCAATAAAATACAACTTCTGAACTTATTAGACTTCATGTTGAGTAAAATGAGAGCTGCAAATTATATGTGGGTCAAATTTAACTAATAAACACAATAAAAATGGGAATTTAAAAAAATATTACTGTATTAGTAACACTGCAAGTAATATATTAAATAACATTTCACCTAAACTAATTTCAATACAAATATAATATCACAAAATTAATATATATATTTGATTGTAATCTGACACAGAATGCAAGCAAATTTTGAATGTCCCACGCGCACTCAATCAGCTGAGCATGAGCAGGCGCAGTGGTATCGATCGGACAGTGTGTTCACAACGTCCGAGAAGGAGAAGCAGCTTCTGCGGCGTAAGAAGGAAAACAATCTACCCCTCCCCTTTCCAAACCAGTCGGTAGCCAGATGGAGGGCGCACAACATCACGCTGGTCGCTAGGTAAACTAGTTTCCTCCCCTCCAGCCGTGTAAAGAGGGGAGAACATGAGCTCTTCCAAGTAGCACCGAGGAAGGCCGAAGCTTATGCAATCCAAGCTGCATTGTCTACATCAATCTACAATGCTGACAATGCCATGCTTGCGTGGCAAATGTGTAGCTAAAAGTAATTAATATTTTACTTAAAAAATGTGTTTTTGAGGCAGAAATGAATTTAATAAAACAATTAAAATTTGTTTTTTTTTTTTTAGAGTCTTCAATAATTAATCATTCAAAACCACGTCCTCTGATTTTCCCGCACACTTACACCTGAAGCAAGTTATGCTGAGTTCGGGTGTGATGCTTATGAATTACTAGACGACAAAAGGTGTTGAAAAGACCCTTACACGATATCAGATTATTCAAAAGATGCATGTCTATTAAAATTAAAGAATATAAATCCTCCGATCTCCCCACAAACAGTTACTGAAAATTAACTTTACGCTTGGTAATACAGGTTGAGTATAAAAGAATACCCCAACTTTGAATGTCCATAATATCAAAACCAAACAACCTACAACCTTGGTTGACCAATAAAATTAACCGTGGAACTGTTAAGTATGTTTACCATAAATTCATAAATGTTCAATGTGACCACCATGAACGGCCCAAACGACATCTACGCGATAATCAAACTCTATCCACACTCTTGTCGGCATGTCCGGTATTACGGTTTGGATGTTGTTCGTAATTCTCGTTTTGAGGTCGTCAATGTTAGCCAGCAATGGTGGACGAAACACTTGATCCTTCATGTACCCCAAATAAAATAATCGCATGGGGTAAGATCCAGGCTTGTTGGGGACCAGTGATGAAGAGCCTGGTCACCAGCTGCTACTCGACCAATCCAGCGAATCCAGCGTTGCGGCAACGTCTCGTTCAGGTATCCGCAAACAGCTAGGTGCCAATGGAAAATACTGGAAAATGAAGTCCCCCGCCGCCTTTTCTAACTGAGGAAACAACCACAAGGGATTCCAGAAACAGCGGGCTCGTGAAAAAAGAAAGGGACCAAAACAGTGTCTTTAGATAGAGCGTAAAACACGTTCACTTTGGTGGTTTCATGTGGAGGCTCCTGACCCCATATCCACACGTTGTGCCGATTCACCTTACCATTTGTATGGAACGTCGCGTCATCGATACAAACTAGCTCAGACATGAAATCATCGTCTACCTCGTTCTGGGCAAGAACGAATGTGCAGAAATCACGTCTCAGTTCTTTATCCCTTTCGGTAAGAGCCTGTACAAGCTGTAACCTGTATGTTTTGTACAGCAATAGCTTTCACAACACTGTCCATACCATTGACTGAGGGACTTGCATTTCCCGACTAGCTTGTCGAGTTGATTTTCTCGGACAGCGAATGAATGCTTGTTGAATCTGTTGCACATTCTCTTCGGACACACGCGGCCGCCCGGAAATGTTGCCTTTGCAAAGGCACCCTGTGTCTCGGAACTGACGAAACCAACGTACGATGCTCCACCTATCGGGAGGACGACGTACGCCTCTTCTTATATCTGTTGTAACTGTTTATAGTTGCTAGGTAACCGCTTTCCCTCACATCAGGCGTGTAAGGGGAGGTGGCATGCCAGTNATGTTGTAACTGTTTATAGTTGCTAGGTAACCGCTTTCCCTCACATCAGGCGTGTAAGGGGAGGTGGCATGCCAGTCCATCAGCTGAACTGGATAGCACCACGCTGCAGTGGTGATAAACGGTGGCGCATTTAACGTATTTCACATTCAATTAAACTGTCTGCATAAACAACCAGCCTAAGAACGATTGTTGCGGGAAATCTTAGGTGATGGAACCGAAATATATTTCAATCGATGATACATCCAAAACGATAAAAGCAGGAAATGTTATAATTATTTATATAGGAATTTCGCCAGGACCGCTGAAAATTAACTGTGGATAAGGTTTATCGGTACATGTGTTTTCGGTACATCGAGAGTCCATGTATTTTGGACATCATGGCTGCAAGCAGTTTATTAGAGGTAAGCCAAAAAGGTAAGGCTAGAAAATAGAGGTTCTTGTAAAGTCCTCTGGTTGTGTGATATGGATTGAACCACACCAAGTTTCTAGATCTGTAATTCCTGAAAATTACAAGTCCCTCGACTTGGACCATTTGTCGTTTTGCAATATGCATACTTTTTTTTTTTNTCTGTAATTCCTGAAAATTACAAGTCCCTCGACTTGGACCATTTGTCGTTTTGCAATATGCATACTTTTTTTTTTTTTGCTATGTGAGTTTCCTTATGACATCTTCTTTGGTAATTTTTCATAACTGTTCTTTTACTGGCACANTTTTTTTTTTTGCTATGTGAGTTTCCTTATGACATCTTCTTTGGTAATTTTTCATAACTGTTCTTTTACTGGCACAATAAGAGAAAACAGAAATTGTAAGAGTCCATTGGAATCAACTGTCAGTAAGAATAAGAGTGAAAGTTGCGGTTCAAAAGTTACAAATGACAGGGCATTATTATAGCAAAATGGCATGATAACAGCATTGTCAGAGTAGCATCTAATCCAGAATATGAAAATCCATTACAAAATGTATCCAAATTTTCAAAAGTACAAAAGAAAATTATTGTAAAAATTCCACAGACACATTAAAGTTATGTATAGAAGACTGGGATGGGAGGTGTAAACAGAAGTGACCAAAATATGAACCTATATTGTATAAATATTTGCGGGAAGAAATTGTACTTTCCTTTTCTTGCACATTTGGTAGATTTTGGTGAATAAAATGCATGGAAACTGTATATATAAAAATAGAGAATGGAAAGTTAAATCATTGTCATTTTGAAGAAGAAACACACTTGCATTATTGGAAATAAACCAACACACTTTTGGGAAAAAGTGGAGTCGACCATAAAACTTTGAAAAAGTAGATTCTCAATTTGATTGTTTTGACCATCTTGTAATTTCTCCAGAAAAGCAAATTAGGTGCTGGGTGTGACACATAAAGGTGTTCACAAAGTGTCAAAAATGTGACGTAGCACTCCATATACATTGTTTTGTGAATTATCACACAAACTCATAAAAACTGAGCAAAAACAGCACATGGACACAAACTATCAGATACAAGTAAGTGTGTGTAGAATATCAAAAAATAAAATAAAAAGGACAACTCTTTTTGAAAAAGGGGAGAGGAAAAGAATTTTGTAAAACCATTTCATGAGTTATTTTAAAACCGTAAAATAATGTACATAATAACATTTTCAATAATATATATTTTAGGCATATAAATGTTAAAGTAAATTTTCTTTACATGACTTTAGGTATGTAGCATTTTGTTGGTGAAAGAAAACAAACACAAAACCAAATTTTTATATATACAGGATGATTATAAAAGCATGGGACAAACATTAAGGGGTGGTAGAGCTCACTAAAACAAACAATTATTGTATAGTAATATATGGGTGGAAGTGACGCGTTGAGGCACAAACACAAAAACATAACACATTAACGGCCACCACGATCGCCAGATTTATCGAGTCTCGATTTTGTCCTATGGAGGCATTTGAAAGCCCTCATTTACGGGACTCCAGTTGATTCCATTGAAGACCTCGTCGCTCGACTATGCTGTGCGGCTGCACGTTCGTGAAATACCCGGCGTATTTAAATATGTTCGCCACTCACTCCACCGACGCTACCGAGCTGGCATTACTGTCTGTGGTAGCAATTTTGAGCAATTATTATAAACATTGCTATAAAAAGGCATTAAGCGGCGACGTTGTTAATAAACACTGTGTTGCATTGCATGTGTTATTTTTGTGTTTGTGCCTCAACGCGTCACTTGCACCCATATATTCCTACACAATAATTGTTGGTTTTAGTGAGCTCTACCACCCCTCAATGTTTGTTCCATGATTTTAGAATCATCCTGTATACACACACACGTGTACACACACACACGTGTACACACACACACGTGTACACACATACATGTACACACAAACAATTTCAGATCGAAACCTACTCAGTGTTGGGTGGAATACCCAAGAACTAGCACTGTTAGTACTTGTAATGGTTGCATTTTTCACAGTGGAAACTATGGCCTTATATTTGTGTCACAATACTGATTTTTCCAGATTTTGGCAGAATTAATATTATGCAGTAATTATGAATTTGTAGTTCTCTTGTCTTATCTGTACTGCACTGTAAGGTCAAAGCTAGTTAGGTGCAAGGGTACTTTCAAAATTTTCTTTTTTAAATCATAAACGAGCTAGAAAAACCGATAATTGAATATAGTGGCAGAAAGTTCCCAGTAAAATATACGTATGACTATAGTAAAAAATTCAATATGTTTGGGACTTGTGGTGGTGTAGTGGTTAGACTACTTGCCTCTCACCTATGCAAACTGGGTTCGATTTCTGGTGGGGTCGCTCCTGGATGTTTGCATGTGGGAATCATGCTGGATGATGCCGCGGGTCAATGGGTTTTCTTGGGGATCTCCAGTTTCCCCTGCCCTTGCATTTCAGTACTGCTCCATACTCACCTCGCTTCACCCTCATTGGCTCTCAAGACCTCGAAGTTAAGAGCCGCCCAAATCTCTCCACTACACTCCATTCAATATGTTGTTGGGCAATTTGAGTGCATGTTGTGAAATCATATATGAATTAGTCTCAAAAATACGCTATGATAACCGACAGACTACAATTGCCACAATTTGTTCCATAAAAATAACAAAAGCATTGATTTAACTGTAAATTTATATGCATATAGTAACTGACAAAGAGAGAAAGGTAGTTCAGTAATATTATCTGTACAATTTCAAAACTAATAAAAGAAAATAGTTTTTTTAATACGATAATTTTGATTACTTAAAATAAAATATATTGATTTAATAGTTGATTACTGTAAACATAGTCATAAAAAATTAGAGATTTTATATTGTTCTTCAAAACTACATTATTATGTATTTCCATTACTTTTAATAAATGCTTCTGATTATGTACATTTTTAAATAAAATTATCATTTAATTCATTTAATTATCATAGTTAGAATTTTACATATTTTCATAAAAAATAAATTTCTTAAAATAAATTTTTTTTTATTTCATTGATACTGAATTTTTAAAATAAAAATACTAATTTGATAAATTTAACAAACACTGTAAGTTAAAAGTCTACATAGTGTATGTTTAACTATTAGGTAAACTGTAGAATTAACAAGAAGTTACTGATATAACTAATGAGTCTACTTTCCCCTACATGGGTGCAAATAATTTCCAATGAAGTTCTTAAAAGTTTAGATGGTGGGTAGGCATTTACGTCTCGTTGACAGCAATATAATTCGAGATGGAACAAAAAACATATGCAAAAGTACTGAGACAATTACAAATATGTACAAACACGTGCCTTACCCCGGAGTGAAAACCAGAAAACCTCGTACCATAAGCTAGAGTGCAAAAAAACTGCATTATTGAGGTAGGATTCGGAGCATTAACTTAGGATGTAATCAGTCTATTGTTTTCAACCAGAGAAGCTAACAAACACTACATTTAGTATAAATATTAGAGAGGATGATTATTTAGCATTATCATTAATTTCGCTTAGAAACTGTTCTAATTATAAGCGACTTTGTTCATTCCAAATACTTGCTTTCTACACAGAAGGAAACAAGTGAAGTGAACTGAACATATAGTTCTGTACAACTCAGCGAGTTAAAACTGCATATCTATTATCAATCACCTCGGCATGAAAACGTCGTAGACACGACCAAGGATGTAATTTATACTCTCAATGTTATAACACAGGTCATATCAACCAGAGAAGTGAACAAACACTACATTTACGATCTTAATAATTACATCTTTCCTTGTGTAACTTACTGATTTCCATAGTCAAGTTCTAATAATTACCTGTTGCAGGATATTGTACAAGAATACAGTAGCTTCAAATACAATAATACCATATTACTAATCTTTCAGGTGAGAAGATTATTTCATCAAGTAAAACAACTGATTAAATTGTTGCTAGTTGTCACAGCTTCCTTACGTGAAGGCGAGCGCAGCTTAAGTGCCTGAGGCATTTGAAGACATAATTGCGAAATGCAATGCCTCAGACCCATCTCAACTCTGTGACTGTGTCTATTGTCCACAAGGAACGTTTGGATGAAGTAGACTTTAAAAATCTAACAAAGATATTCGTCCCTCGATTTGAAATTAGAATAAACAGTTTGGCAAATGGTAATGCTTGAGAATGATATGATAAAGAGTTTTATTTGTTTTTTCTTTTGTTGGAAGACAGAATTTTCCTGTCACAATAAGACACTGTTAGCATTTAACTCAAACAAATAGATTGAAAGTTTGCAATATATATGCCACTTTATAGTTGCTATGTAAAATTTGTACAAAAATAAGTTGCTCTTTTTATTTAGTAAACAGGATCGAAATTAAATATTGATATAATAATTAAAATAAGGAAATTAGGAAGGTGATTCGTATAACTGGGTTATTTAATTATACACGTAAATANAGTTGTACAAAAATAAGTTGCTCTTTTTATTTAGTAAACAGGATCGAAATTAAAAATTGATATAATAATTAAAATAAGGAAATTAGGAAGGTGATTCGTATAACTGGGTTATTTAATTATACACGTAAATATGTACCTCACAATTTGTTGGAGTCAAGACAACAAATAAAAATAAAAGCTAAAGCTTTTTTGACTATTTGAACTTTTCGTACAATCCATAAAAGAAGAACTCTATCATTTTAAACCACACATAAAAAAATTGTTAACCTGGGCTGTTTTTATCCCTAGGCAACACGTATTCCAAATATACTAGGTTTAATCACCAATCGTAAGCCTCGTCGATCGCAAATGTCACCTCCCCCCCCCCCTTCCACAATGAAAAAATTGAGATTTACACCCCTAGATCCAATTATCTAATTATTCTACAACATAGGAATTCTTATAAGTGCAAAAGTTCAAATAACTCGTTCCTAAGATGGATAAAAAGAAAATAAGTATTCATATATAATCTTACATTGCGTGTCGATGAAGGATAATATTTCTACCATCATGAACTTTATTTAACAGGAAGACAAATTTTCGTCAGGATATTTGAAGGGTTAAGTAAATATGTTTTGAATGATAGAGTACACTGACCTGAAATATTAACATGGCCATCATTATGATAATAAGTGTCTGAGTCACTACAAACACATAACTTTACATGGTCTACCATAATGCTGTTTGTGTGAAAAATTTTGTGGAAATAGATTGATTGGTTTTCTACATATGGTATAAAAACCTTATTTCCTAAAACAGGTCTATCTTACAAAATTGCTTAAATAGAGTTTCTGTACACAATGTTTCTAATAAGTACTGTTAGCATAATAAGTTAGACTGAATTAGTTAAATGGTATGTTAAATCTGTAAGTGTGCAAAATTGGGTGAAAATAAGTTGAATTGTTCCGGAAATATGGCAGAATGTTCAATTTACTCACTTGACACTATTTTGCAAAAAAAAACTGGCAAAAAATGATCTCTGTATGCATAAATTATGTTTGTAATTAATACTGTTACCATCAAAATTTTTATTGCATTTTGTTGAAATTTTTATAGATGTAACAAATTAATCTAAATAATTTTTGTAAACCCCATTAAAACATGCCTGCTACACATAAAAAATGTGAATTTACATACCCTACTGTAGCATTACTTGCGTGAAATTCTGATATGAATCGGTTGGTTGGTTCTCGAGATATGGCATAAAACCCCCATTGTTCTTGTGACGATCATCATAAATCGATGACAAAAAGTTTATGCATTAGCGCATTCGATGATTGTCATAGATACAATATACAAAGTTAAATTTTAATTTGTAGCACAGTTCCGTAGATATAGCACACAAAACTGAATTTTTTTATAGGTGCCATTCGGAAAATAAAGAGACTTACACTCTTAAAACATATAAATTAATATGGCATACCACAGTACAACTTCTTCGCAAAATTTGAAATAAATCGGTTGATTGTTTCCCGAGTGACGACAAAAACTGTATTATTTAATGTGGGGCTATCTTACAAAATGGCGGAGAAATGAGGCTTTGCATATACAATTTTGGTGGGTATAATTGATATTGTCAGCACACAAGTTAATTTGAAATTTGTTTTGTAGTTTCGTAGATAAAACATTCTGAGCTAAAAAAAATTAATGGCCGCCATTTTGAAAATATTGTGTCTCACCCTCTCAGAGTTTATCAGTTTATATGGACCACCATATTGCTACTTGTTTGCCAAATTCCGTATAAATCAGTTGTTTTTCGGAGATACCACATAATTTTAATTTGTCATGTGATACTATTTTACAAAATGGTTGACAAAAGAGATTTTGTGTGGACACGTTTGATGGTAAAATAAATACAGCCAGCATACAAATTTCATTGGAATTAATTACACGGTTTCGATGACATAACACACCAAACTAAAATAACTATATGACCGCCATTTTGAAAATAGTGTCTGGTATACCTAAAGCACATTATTTAATATTACCTACCGCAATACTACTTGTTTGCGATATTTGGTAGGAATCAGTCAATTGTTTCCCAGGTTATTACATTAAAACTTTTTTTATTCGCTTGGCACTATCTTACAAAATGGACGAAAAAAGAGGCTCCCTGTAAACGCATTTGATGCTTGTTTTATATACTCTCAGCATACAAAGTTAAGTTGGAATTGATTAAGTGGTTTCGACGATAAAGCATACTATAATTTAATAGTTGGATAACCGCCATTTTGAAACATATTTGTACATATAAACTGTTACAGTACTACTTGTTTGCCAAATTTGATAGAGGTCGGTCAATTATTTCCGAGATATTACACAAAAACTTTATTAATTCATGTAGCGCTATCTTACAACTGGCGGACAAACGTGGTTGATGTCAAAGATAGTCAGAGTACAAAATGTAATTGAAATTAGTCAAACGGTATGATAGTTATACCAAATAAATCTAAAATATTTGTATTGCTGCAATTTTGCAAATAAGTGCCTAATTAAGTTCAGTTACTTACGTTTACCTGGCCACCTTAGTACTACTGACGTGCCAAATTTGGCAGGAAATGGTAGAGTCGTTTTCAAGATATAATGAAAAAACTTTATTTTTTTAAGGGCGCTATCTTTCAAAATGGCTGACCAACAACAATATTCACTTCTCAATTCAATACTTACAACTTGCGCGATCAGATTACAAAATTTGGTTTAAATCGGTTGAATGGTTTCCAAGACATACGATACCACTCTAAATTTTAAAATGGCCGCCATTTTGAAAGTAAATACTCGGCGTAGTCTTAAAAGTCATATGTACTTACTAAGTACTATATGTGTACCGAGTTTGGTGAATTTCGGTTCACGCGTTCAAAAATTGAAAGGGTGTGGGGCACACACACACAAAGCACGCGCAGAAACACACACACATACACGACACACTCATACACACAGGCATGAAAGTGATCTCATAAGTCTTTCTTTCCTTCGGAAAGTATGCTAAAAAGCATAGAATACCACAAACACGTAAATAATCACGAGTATGATCGCACTTCCAAAAACTTTCAGCCAATAACTCTCATATAAATCATAATTAATGAACACCTTCTGAAGTGTGGCCAAATATATGTTTAATAACCAATTTTTGCTACATAAGGCGCGAAACCACCTGGCGACATAACTACAGGATCTGCTACACAAGCCGTACTCACTGAGGCGATCGCCTACCTAGCGATCGAAATGCGTTTCATCTTGTTGGAAAATGCGTTTTTCGTCGAAACTATTAAACACGTTTCCAAAAGATTTACCTACGAAAAGAAAGCGTATCCCAGGCGATGACGTAATGGTACTTTAAATACATCGCGCACACACAGTAAACATAATGTTCTTGCCATCTAACGTAGCTGAACAGGAATTTTTCATACTACTATCTCAAAATATATACTCTATTCACGGTTTCTTCACACTTTTTTAATCAACCCTTTGAAAAATCACCCCATTTGCGACGTGTTTGGTTGTTTCCTAAACATGCCATGTGTCACAAACGTTTTATACTCCTGTTTACATGAAAATATCTTATTTTAGGTCAAATTTAATTTTTTTTTTACTTTCAATTTATTTGTAAATTACAACATTTAATTTATATTTTAATGAAAACAGGGAGAAAATACATGTATTGGTAATGCTTAGGAAGAAATATTTATCATAAAAAATACCATTCAAGTGAGATGAACGTGTTTGATTAAATTTTAAATATGTAAAATACTTTTGCCAATTTGAATTTAGTGGAACTGAATTACAAATTGGTTAGAGGAAGTATAAATACGTCTCTAAGCACTTGTTTACAAATCAATTTTCTAACCTAAAATCCAAAATATTCCGTTTTCGCTAGACGTGTTGGCAGAAAAGCAGTTCAATATTGGGACAAGGGAGATTGGTTGCGCTCAGCCAGCGAGAACCTCATCTTTAGTCTATGATACCAACCAGATACATTCGCAACTACGATATGGCATTTGCCTTTGCTACAGAGTCACGACCAATATAATTACAGGGCCACCGCTTAAAGTCACGTTCAGGCGAGTCGTCGAAGGAAAGACTGCACGCACGCACTCTACGCACGCCTTGCGTGCGTAGAGGCGATACCGCCTTACATAAGTCTCTCGGCGTCGCCCGTACTGCTTCATCGATTTTTGTCGTACACAAACGTGGCCCTCACTAGGCGACCGCCTTAAGGCACACTTTTTTTTTCTCGAGAAGATTTGATGCGTGGCATTTTGCTTTCATAGGAGGCAACTGCCATTACGAAAAAGAGTATTTAAAGTAAACGTTATGTTTATTATGCACATTTTCAGTTCTCCGAAGATCCCGAGGCATGCCGGAGAGGAAGGCAGATAGTAGGTGAAACTACGGAACCACACGGAAAGTAGAAGAATCCACAGCAGAGAGGAATGGTGCAAACCATTCTTACAAAATTTTCTGTATGTGTCAAATTAGATTTTCTCCCGTAACCTAGGGGATGAATCACTAGACATTGACGACAGTTTAAAAAGAAGCATTTGAATCAAAATGGATCGCACTTTATTGAGAACTTTCGATGTCAAAGTTGGAAGAACTCTCTGCCCATATATGCACATAATTTAATGTAAAAACTGGTTTGACATTTTTGCACTTTTATTAATAGTTCTGCAGCGTCGTAACCAAATTGGAGGACATTGGAAATAGTTTCTTTTTTAATTTATTGAAAACATAAATGAAAGAATCTTGGTAAATTCGAACATATTTTTGTTTCTATCAATTCGAAATAATTTCTTGGTAAACGCATGAATATTAGATCCTTGGCAATTTAAATGTTCTTTTTTTCCACATTACCTACGTAAGGATACACTGTGGTGAACAATAATTAGCTAAGCAAGGGCTTTCAAAACTGCTCATTTAAACGCCAACGCAGTACATTACAATATAGTACATGGGGCTACTGTATGGTACAATAAACCGTTATACACACAGAATGCTCTACGGGGAGTCAGTATGCTGCTCCAGTAAACAGTAAGGAATGCGTATCGTGCAGTTTTTAGTAATGTCCTACCTTCGTTGTTGGGAGTAACCACAGCTTTCCAAGTGAATTCCCGTGGAACGTTTATGTGAATTAAAAATTTTTCACATTAAAGACAGTATGTGAGGCATTAATCAATGCGTAACAGGTTAATTAAAATATGCATATTTTTGGAAACTCTTATGGAACAAGAAGCTACTGATAAAACTAATGAGCCTACTTTCCTCTACGTTGGTGCAAATAATGTTTAATGGTTCTCAAAAGCTTAGATGGTAAGTAGGTTTCAACGTCACATTGACAGCAATGTCATTAGAGATCAAACCAGAAACATATGCAACAGTAGTGTGCCTTACCCGGGACTCGAACCCAGCAAACCCAGTACCATACCATTAGAAGCAACGAACTACATTAAGGAGGTAGTATTCCGAGCATCAACTTCAGATGCAATCAGTCTAATGTTTTGAATGGTAAGGTTTACTAACCTGAAATATTATCGGGACCGTCATTTTGGAAATAAGTGTCTAAGCCACTTAAAACACGTAAAACAGTAGCATTAATTGTGCGAAGAATTGGGTGGAAATCCGTTGATTGGTTCCCGATATATGGGATATAAACTTCATTTTTACATTTAGCGCTATCGTACGAAAAAAAGGTCTAAAAAAGAGGTCCGGTCCTGTCCTGTACATGAAAAAAAAAAATCAGGCCTCTTTCTCTTTTTAACTAATTTTCTAAAGTATGTTAATATATAGTATATAACAGAATAATAGATTGTCTTTCTAAATATAAATTACTCAATACATCTCAGCATGGATTTCTGAAGAGCAAGAGTACAAAGTCAGCTACTGATGAATTTGTAGAACCAGTCACTGAGTGCAGAGACAGGTCATAGGGTATGCTTGGAGTGTTCCGTGTCTTGCCTAAAGCATTCGACACTGTCGATAATCAATTAACTTAGATAAACGGTATAATCTAGTGATAATAGGGAATTGCAAATGAATGAATATACTCATATTTAACAAACAGAAGACAGCTAGTTCAAGTAAAAAAGAAAAACATATTTAATACTTCAGAGCATTTCCACTCTAGAACTGTAAACGCAGGTGTTCCACAGGACACGGTGCTGGGATAACTTCCGTTTTTTGATACATGTTGACGATATATATCTACAAATACCCAATGTACCTGTAATTTCTCTTCCAGATGATACAGATGTTATAATTACGTTCACCAAATATTGTAAGTTAGAAGACATAGCTAGCAACATCCTATACACACTGAACTCTTGGTTTTCCTCAAACAATCTGTTACTAAATCTGGATAAAACAAATTGTATTTGTTTCTCTACTAATAAAATATTAAGAACTAGATATTTTCGTAAATAATACTAAACTTATGTCAGTCAAGCACACCCGTTTCCTTGGCATTGTAACTGTCGATTCTCTGTCATGGAAGAAGCATACGAAATGGTTATTGAGAAAAATAAACAGCACTTGTTTTATGCTAAAAGTATTGTGTATAACCAGACAGTGTGTGTGGTCTGCTTACTTTGCATTCGTTTACCCTCATATCAGTTCCGGGATAATTGTTTACGGGAAAAATATATTAAATTTACGACAAGTCCTTGTTATACAAAAAAAATCAGAATTACTAGGTAACCGGCTCGGTTTCGCTCGGTAGCAATTTAGTTTTTACTGCGATACTTTGAAAGACAAAAATGATTACTGTGGGCCATCCTTAAAGTATAATCATATGCTATCACGGACTTCTCTGTAGACTTTTTTGTGAGCTACAATTCTGTGTTCATTAATTTGATGTATATCTTATGGTTNCTATCACGGACTTCTCTGTAGACTTTTTTGTGAGCTACAATTCTGTGTTCATTAATTTGATGTATATCTTATGGTTTAGTCAGCGCAAGCAATGTAAGCGCCCTAAAAGCGGTTTTTTTTACGACTTTATTGCAAACGGTTCGACATTTCTCAAAAATTCTTATATTAAATGTAAATGTATTATACACCAAAACCTCCCTCAAGTAATTTTCTACACGATGTTGAAAACCGCATCAAAATCCATCAAGTAGTTTAGAAGTACTAAGCGAATACACAAACAGACGCGGATAAGCGACTTTGTTTTATACTATTTAGAGATTACAAATGAAGCGTTCTGACAGCTACTGCAAAATATTTCAATCTGCCCGCATAGTAACTGTGCCATCTAGGCTATATACCTATACAAAACATTAATATTTATGTTAACAAATAATCATAAATATTACAAGAATACTGATATTCACGAACACCATGCACGTATAAATCACAACTTCCATCTTCACAGGGCTAACAAGAAAAAATACTACTTACTCTTTAAACTAAGCTGGTACAAGATTCTTCAATAAACTACCCCAAGTCCTAAAAACTATAAATAAATATTCAACATTTAAATGCAAATTATTTGAATTCCTTCTAAACAAATTTTATGATACAGATGAATTCTGTGCATAATTATTTCTGTATTTCATTTTGTCACTATGTAGTACAATTAGTAAGTAATGCCATCATAACCCCCGAAACTTTAATGTTATGTATGAGTATTTATTAAGTACATATACGTGATCTTGTCTTGTTTGTACTGAAGTTTATCCACTAATCATACTAGGCTTCTCTCGTGCATTTGTATGTTTGCTACGTAAGGTATGTATGCATGAGTGTGTATCTGTGTACATGTCTGCATATGTATGCATGGATATCACAGAATCTTGTATTGTCAGTGTGTGCAACTCACAATGCCGTAATAAAAATTTTCAGGCTATGTAATTCGAAGTATGCACTCCTGTGTATACTAATTTGTATTCTCTTCAGTAAGTATTTCATATTTTAATATTATGTGCTTGTACTATTTGTATTGTGTGTGTTTGTGCATGTGTATATAAGTTACGTATAAATGTGTAGGTGCATGTTTATACATATGTTGTATGTAATATATTGATGAGTGCAGTAGTATGTAAATGCTCATACGTGCAAGAAATCTAAATGTGAAATTTGTTGCCTATTAAATCCATAACTTCCAAAACAAAATCTTTAACCAATACGTATATTTTTAAATTTTAATGAACATATCAATTAAAATAGTTAACACAGACAGTGAAAATCTGCAATGCCATATTTTGCTAAACGTAACAACTAAGGCTCCTGCATCCCATATGATCTTAATTTGTTACATTTCTAGTATTTTTAATATTTTTGTTGAAAAAAAATATGTTTTGCTTATGTTTTGAGGCATTTGTGACCAGGGACACGACAGAAACAAACAGATGGCCTAATACAATAAGTAAACAATTAACAACAAGCAATTTTATGCCACAGAGAATGATGAAACAGTCCACAAAATTGTCTGATACAACAATGAGAGCATCGGGTATAAATACCTTCCAAGAATGAGTTCCGGTCACTTTTGTTGCTGTGGTGATAGATAGCGGATTGGAGAATTGTACAAAGCGAATACTGAGAGATACTTGGCGAATATTATTAGATACCTGAGAATATAAGGCTACTAGATACTTGCGAATACTACGAGATACTTGCGAATACTACGAGATACTTGATAATAGCACGAGATACTTGAGAATACCGAGAGATACTGATTGATAATTATGGGAATGAAGGTGTTGCTCTGCTGGCTGGTCCTCATGTTGGGATTTAGCTTTGGACTGCCAACGAACAGGTCTGTCACAAAAATTTTTACTAACCTGAAAGTTGTACTTTGGTTACTGATACGCTTTTTAAGGCTTTGTTCAAACTTTTAACTTTCCATTTCTTAGGTCTTCATTGCGGAAACGGGGTCCGCGGTAGTCTAGTGGTTTAATACTCGACTCCCACCTAGGCGAGTCGGGTTCGATTCCCGGCGGGGTTCCTCCCGCATGTGGGAATCGTCCCAGACGACGCACGAAACCCGCTAGTCAGCGGGTTTTTTTCGGAGGTTTCCCGTTTCCCCAGCCCCTTAGTCCCGGCGCAGCTCCATACTCACCTCACTTCACACCCTCATCGGCTCTCAAGATCCCGATGTTAAGAGCCGCCCAAATATCTTTACTCACTCATTGGGAGAACGTTTCTAATGTATTCTGGTGCAACTGATGTGATTGCTGACTGGAGATCTTGTAAGTACGCCGGCTCCAGTCAACACCATCCTATCCTTGTTGGGGCTGCTAGAAGCCAATATGTTGCCATTCTCTACTCATCCAACTGCTCACAGACGCCGTGGGTTTGCTCAGAGTTTTCTGGAATAAGATCTGAACTAACAGTTACAAGTGGAACTATAAATCAAACGCTGCAAATACGGAATATTGTCTGCGTCGAATTTTATGTGAGAATCATGACCTATTATTTTTTCTTCTCGTGTAAAACAAAATTTCTACACGTTCCAGCTAGACTCTCTCCATTTTTCTCTGTTGAGTGCACTTTCTTTTCTCTAAAGATTCTACTTTTTCGTACTATGAACAACTTCAGCCTTTCTTCCTCCCTTTACTATCTTTCCTTCCGCCTTTATTTATATCATCCTTTACCGCAAACTTTTTCTGTATAATGTATGCCTAAACCAAGATGATTTTACTTTGATAATTACTACGGTCAGTTTTTTTTCTTTCCTGTTTTCGTCTGTATTTATTATTTTCTCATTATATCAGTCGATTCAACTTAATTTTTTTTGTCCGCGAAAATTTTTCAAGATTCTCTAACACGACTCTTCTTTCTTTTTGACTTTGCAACGTTCCATTGCCTCCATAAAACACGCTCCAAAAAATACAAATCACTCTAGCAGCTCCGTCGGAGTACATTTTGCTAATATATAGTTGATTTCTGAAACTGAAACTCAGGGACCGATCTTGTGGGTGGTTTTTCCTTGTTAGTCCTGGAATAGCAGCGACTAGCTTGTATTCGAGAACATTTTAGTTATTTTATTATGTTGTTTTATTGTTTCGTGTTTTCGGTTGGTACTGTCAATAACCTAACCAAGAGGAACCTGTTTCAGGGAACTCCCGGATCAGGATTTGGTAACAGCAGCAGCCACCACTACAACTGAACAGCCAACCCATCCGGTAACTCATATCACTGTTTGAAATAAATTCTTGCTGACTAAAAGCAGTCGCTCAGGCAATGGCAGTGAGTACGAAGAGGTGAGGTAACACACACCGAGAGGCAGACTGTTGAGCTGAGAGCCCCGGGTGGTGCGGCGACGGAATGCAATGGTTATAGCAGCGGAAGCACCCAAAGAAAACACATGAGCCAATATCAACGTCTGCTACGTTACCCACACGCAATAACGTGGGTGTGACCACATAGAGAGTCAAACCCAGCTCGCCGTAATGATAGGTCGGTGTACTACCCACGCCGACACCACGGCACCATTGCTCTGACACAGGATATCAGCCTGTATCAGGACTAGTTACCGGAGTTGCTACATAACCCATTCAACCCATTAAATAAACTATAAAGTCTACTAGGAAAATTGCGCACCGAGCCTTGCGGGGGAAATCGTTGTATAACAAAACAGAAAGCATATCTTTACACAATCTTAGACCTGTGTTAGGAACAAAGCATTTTGGTATGTTTTTTAATTTTATTTATTTCTCTACAAATTAGTCAAATATTTTACACTACACAAACTAATTCTAATACCAATGAAGGAGGTTAGTAGTTCTGTATTTGTTAACACTACCTCTTAATTTTGCTATTATATCGTAATGCAACGTGCATAATTTTGAATTTTTCATAAATATTTAATTATTTTTTATTCCTCTAAGCAAATTTTGTTAACTGCATAGCACTTTATTCTTTATTTCAATTTCTTTGGAAAGCAATCCTAAGCTGATTTATTGAGAAAATGTATTCAATTTTGTGATTATCTTTGGAGTTTGTCTAAAGTAATATTAATTCTAACATTATTAATATAATTCCGACTGTAAAAGCAGTAGCTTATCGTAATTAAAGGCTCAAAGATATTAATTTTGCAAGTTATACTGAACTCGGTGTCACGTTTACGAGAGGCGTGATAATAAAATGTTCCTCCTGCATGGGCGAGATCCGAAGAGGCTCGAAAGCATACATTTGACAACTCCCAGAGCTGTGGTTTTGGAGGAAGGTGATTGACACTGTTGTCTAAAGGACCAATTTACTACTGAAGTAAACACAGGGCGATTTGAGTTCACAAAAAAACAATCTAGGTTTATTATTGCTTTAAAACAAGTTAATTGACACACAAGTTCTCGAGACAACTCCCTCCCGTTCCTGTACGTAGATTACGTATAGTTCGCGTCGTGGGGGAGGGGGGATAATCTTCCTCGTACTTGCTGGGTGATTCCAGATATTCGTAGCACTCGCGGAACACTACTCAGGGTCCTTCACACACGCTGGATGACTGTACTTATCTGTCCTGTTGTGCTGGTAGTTGATCCTGCAGTTGAGATCTGGTGAACTGGAAACTGGCAGGCCGCTGCGTCCGATGTCGGCTGGCTCTTCCGGAATCGCGCCGCGTCTTCGGACTCTCGTAGGCTGCCCGTCGTTGGCGACCCGCTCCGCGCTCGTCGACGCCCGTCCGCTGACTGACTCGTTTCCTCGGACTGCTCTCGTTTTGTAGCCTCCCTCGCCATATTCAAACTGCCTCGTCTGCACGTGTTCCGGGGAGTAATAAACAAGTGTCTGGGGCTCGGGCTGCCCATCATGGACCTTCGGTTCTGGTATGGCCGTTTCATTGTCTCGTTCTGCACGTGCTTACTTGGCGGGTGGCCTTTGGATCAGTGCCCACACTGGTCCATCCCTTGTCCCCGGATATGCTGCTATTCTTCTCGTACACCCGCTAAAAGCTTTTCTTGGTTTTATTGCGGTGAAGCCCGGGGTCGTGGGACCTCGGCGTATCTTGGGGCGGCTGCCCAGTGTAGCTGTGTTCGTGCCCTGGTGGCTTCCGTTGCCTCCGGATGCCGCCTGCACGTGCAGAAAACTTGGGTGGCCCGTCTTTGCAGCTGTGAGGCGCGGGATCCTTTATTTGGACACGTTCTCCGCCCTTAATATTTATTGGTGTAGACCGTCGGCAGGCTTCGCTAGCGCGTGTGTTCTGGCGGCCAAAAATGCCTGGACGCGGGGAGCGTCAATCCCCACCGCTCTCAGGCGTCAGCACACATGCGAATCGTCTTCTGATTGTCATCTGGGCTGCTCGATGTTCTGTGCGCTCGCTTGGCACTGCTCCCGCGCTGTCGAAGTGTGGGAAGACCGCGGGGTTGGTCTTCTTACCTGCTCCGGATTCTCAGGCGGTTGTTGGGGGGGGGGGGGTTGTCTCACACTTACCCTGGTTACCTAGCTTATTTACAATCTCCCTACACATTAAAATTGCACGATACCATTTACAAGACCTTCTACTTAATTACACTGGTTCATTACACTTTCTGTACTGCCGTACTGCCTGGCCCGTCCAGGTCGGGGTAAATTTTTTTTTTTTTTACTGAACAGTTTCAGACAGGTTATGCGAGTAAGCTTCTCTTACCATTTTAGAAAGAAAAAAACCCTGTTATCTTCTAAGTCCCCCTGCCGCTCCACACGAGCGGTCTGACAGTGGGTAAAGATAAGTAACCCTTTTCATACTAGTTACCTCCAGTAATTTTTATATGAAAATTAATACATAGCAACTTAACCCAACTTTGGCAATTAAGAATTATTAACATTCTTGCCACACGCAAGAAGTTTTAGGTATTTACCTTTGGCATTCCCATATTCCTATACAAATCCTTCACAATTTCCTTTACACAGCAACACTTATTAAACAGACCTGGCGGCGAACAATGGTTACGCCATATACACTCAGTGGCATTACAAAAACGTATTGTAAGATTACAGCCATCGTCATAGGCCCTGACCATTGAGACATCAACTAACTCAGATATGGTTCTCTGCCCTATTTAGCAAACAGCCCTTTTCAGTAAATGTTTTACNATCCAGCCTTTTTCAGTACATGTTTTACATACCAGTTATCTCCCATAATTTTTATATGAAAATTAATACATAGCAACTTAACCCAACCTTGGCAGCTAAGAATTATTAACATTATTGCCACCCACACGAAATTTTTGGTATTTACCTTGGGCATTTCCATATTCCTATACAAATCCTTCACAATTACCTTTACACATCAACACTTCTTAAACAGACCTGGCGGCGAGCAATGGTTACGCCATATACACACAGTGGCAATAAAAAAAATGTATTATACAATTACACTTCAAAAAGGATCACAATCTTTATATATTCATTTTCCGAATTTTCTTTGTGTCATGAACCAACAAACTTCAAAGCAACTCAGCCTACTTTAATAATTATTAATGTTATTGCAACACAAACTTGTAACCTTTTCACAAATTCTGGTATTTCTTTAATATTCCCCACGTTTATCGACCAGTCTTCTACAACTTCTGGCTCTGGTGGTGAAGTAGACACACCCATCCTCATCTCCTCTGTACTCGTGATGCGTGACTTATAATCACGAAATCACTTACGAGGGCGTATGGCCTGCCTTACTAACTCTAACACGTATTTACACCCTGTTTTGCACATAACTTACCCTTGGTAACACTATACACACAATGGTACACAAAAAAACAACAAACCAATAATCTTATTCTATGTGGCACTTATTCCTGTGTCTCTTGAAAAAAATACTACCAAACTATTATTATACGTCGCACTTACTTCTGTGTCTGGCGAGAAAAATAATAACAAAAGATTATTATACGCGGCACTTATTGCTGTGTCCGATGGGGGCTTCGCGCCCCCGGTGTTTTCTCAGCGGGCGACACACGGTACACATTTNTGCCATCAGCCAGGCCGAGGAATGGCGCGCGACCTGTAGACGCCCTGCTGTCGGTCTCCGCTCCTCCGGACGTGATGCCATCAGCCAGGCCGAGGAATGGCGCGCGACCTGTAGACGCCCTGCTGTCGGTCTCCGCTCCTCCGGACGTGATGCCAGTCGGGGGTGTGGGATCGCTTCCCTCTGATACCTCCTCTGCTCCTGGGTTCGATGTTCCCGTGGTGTTTCCGTGCAGGGGGTGTCTCGAATCCTCATCGCTCGCGTCTTTTTGGCCCTGGCAATTACGCGATGGCGGTCTTCTCTCTCCCTCTCCCCTGCTTGTTCGCTTCCGGATGCCATCTTCTCTCTCGCCCGGCCTCTCTTCCCCGTTCGTTTCCCTCTGTGTGCGTGCCCCTTCTTCCCTCTCGTCCACACGCCGTATTTCTTCTCCACGCCCCTCCTCGCTGATTTCGGCCGCGTTTTCCTCCCGCCCGCGGAGTTCACGCCCCTCTTCCGACCGCCCCCGGCCAT
>NQII01006246.1:175058-212837 GCA_002778355.1 Clitarchus hookeri | reverse complement strand
GCGGGTATCTAGCGTCGTGACTAATCTAAGTATGAGCGATTCGCGTCAACCTGTTTCCATTCAGTCACTGCCGGTTAAATCCATGGATGTTGACTAGCTTCTGATGTAGTTTATTGGCGTATCTTGGGGTGGCTGCTGCTTCTTCGATGGGACATCCAAACAGCAGGTTACTAGGGAGGCAGAGCTCCCTTTCANCGCGGGTATCTAGCGTCGTGACTAATCTAAGTATGAGCGATTCGCGTCAACCTGTTTCCATTCAGTCACTGCCGGTCAAATCCATGGATGTTGACTAGCTTCTGATGTAGTTTATTGGCATATCTTGGGGTGGCTGCTGCTTCTTCGATGGGACATCCAAACAGCAGGTTACTAGGGAGGCAGAGCTCCCTTTCAAACAGCATCTTTTGTAGTGATACCAGCATTTTAATGTTGTTTTCTATATTTGTTCACAGAATGCTTGGTAAATATTTTCTTTGTATAAATTAAATTTTTGAAGTCCCTTGCCTAGATTTGTAATATTCAGGATCACCTCAACTAAATTAATTTAATTTTGGACATTTTCACACATTAATGACATTTGTTATTTTAATTTCTTTGTTTCCGCTAGATATGATTTATCTTTGAAATGTTGAAAACTTTTATTTCTCTTTGCATATTATATGTGATTATTGCATTGCAGACTAGCCCAATGAGAGAGTACAGTGATATCTTAGTAATTTATCCGGCAATTGATAACTTTCTTGCGTCAACCCTGGGCATTTTACTAAATTTGATTATGGCTTCCCATCCTACTGCTAGGGAGGTGTTGAGAGGCACCTCAAGTATTAAATATGGATGGGTGTGAATCAGAAGAGACCCAAAATGCCAATTTTTAGCATTTTGAGAATTTTAAACTTATTGACTGTTCTGCCTTCTCCACGTCTGCTTTTCAGATGAGTTTGATGGGTTTTTGTCCGAAGACGAAGCTATGAACTGTTTTACATGATGCTAAATTTCATTTCTCTCAGAATAGTATTCATTATTATTTTAGAACTTTATAAATTAATTTTCAAGAAGAAGTTAAGGACAATTTTTAAATTCCACGGACATACAGGTAGCCAGTCAGGAGTTTTCATGCATCTAGCCATGCTAAATTATTTTTGTGACAAACTGAAAGTTAATGAAATTTGTGTACGTCAAAAGAGAGTTAACTCACTTTCACGTAATTTACTAATTTGGTAGGTTCAGTTAAAGTAAGGTGATTAATTTTTGTTTTGGGTGAAACTAATTAATTTCCACTGATGACAGCATTTTAATTAATTTAATTTTCAGTTGCAAATTTTTTTCAAATAATTTGTATTTTCACAAACATAATTTTTTTACTTAATTTCTATCTTAATAAATTTCACTATTCATTTAATGGTATCGATGTGTATTCTGTGTAGGTTTGACATAGTTAGTTGTGTATTTTCAGTTTCATTTTCATACATATTGTATGAAAAATAGTTCTGTCTTGGTTCTTTCATAAAAGGGTTTGAAGTGTTATGGTTCTTTCAATTTTATTAGTTTGTGCCTACATTGACTCAAATGTTGAACTGCTATTCACTAAACACATCACTTACCTTGGTTGAATGTAAACATTTAAAATCAGATATTTAAATTTGGCCCAGCATTAATTCACGTAAAGTTGGTTTTGTCAGCTTTTCAAAGAAGCTGCTATAGTCATTGGTGTTACGAAAAAATACGGCAAAGCTTTGATTTACATTACATGCACATCTAAGCCCAGAACAACACACACAAAATTATATCTCTAAAACAAATCTTAAATTAATTTACTATCTATTTATTTACCAGGCATATTTTCATGTTATTTCTTTACTTTGAAAATGTTACCTTGTACTGTACACATTTGGATTGCTGAACATTATGCCAGGACGAATAAGGGTATCTTGGAGTCCTCTTGTCTTCCATGATCATCGCCAGATACTGTTCCAGGGTACAGTTGTACCTCTTGACCTTCCTATCTGATTGCAGATGTAATGATGTGGTTCGAGTTTTCTTCATTCCTTATATCCTCACTACCTCTTGGAAAAGAGTGATTTCAAAATCTCACTCTGGATCTGAATGAAGTCAGAGTGGCAATCCAAACCTGGAGAATACATGCTCTACAAGCGCATCAGCTACAGTGCCGGCCTCTTGGTTTGGGACTGGTATGACTTCTGGCCATTTAGTGAAATAGTCTTACGCTACCAGACGGTACCGATTCTGTCTCAGTGGCTGGTAATGGTTTAAGAATGTCTACTGCCATCCTCTCAATTAGGACTCCAATATTGTATTTATGAAGGGGACCTCATCCCTTAATCCTTGGACCCTTTGTTGTGATATAGGCATCACACAAGCCTCACCACTTCTCAACATCCTTCGACAGTAGAGCCAGTAGAATCTCATTCAAACTCAGTTGAGGGTCTTGCATACACCAAAGTGTCCACCTGCTGCTATATAATGCATTTCTTTTAGCACTTCTAGGATTCTGCACTCTGGTAGGACCAATTGTAAGTGTACGTGTTTCCCATCAATTTTTTCCCAGTTCCTGTAAAGCACATCATCAGTCAGTGTGAGGGAATTTCAAATGTTGGGTCTAGACTGGACATCTCCTACCATCGTGGTCAATATCCAGCTTCTTTCCACTCTAGTATTGGATGCAAGGTGGGGTTCACTTAGCAGATATTTTCTAATACCCTCATCATCCCATGTAGATGACCCATTGTAAAATACAGGGCTTTGAATTTTGGTCCATCTTGCCTTCCATGATACACCACTTTTCTTCTTGGAGTTCACAGTGATGACAGAATGGTTTGTATGATCTCCTGGAAAGTGCATTTGCATTACGGTGAAGCCATCCAGACCTGTTATTCATTTCAAAGACATATTCTTTTAGGTACTGTATCCACAGTTATTTGACCTTTAGGGTGGTTGAAATTTAATAGCCAGCATAATGAAGCGTGATTAGCTCTTAGTATGAGGTGCCTGCCTTAAAGGTAAGGGTAAAAGTGTGCAGTTGCCTTCATCACAGTCAGAAGCTCCCTGCTTCTCACACAATAGTATCTGTTAGGCTAGTGCAATACCTTACTAAAGTATTTCATCCTTTCCATGCTGAATCTGATATAACACAGCCCAGATTCCTACATCACTAGCATCAGTATGCAAAATGAACTCACCCTCACTATTCTTGAAGCCCAGGACTGCAGGAGATACCAGAATTTATTTTAGTTTATTAAAAGTATGTTCATACTAAGTGGTCTAATTAAACTTTCTTTTCAATTTTTGCCTTAGTCAATTCATACAGTTGCTTGGCAATCGTGGCGAACCCAGACATAGACGGTAGTAAGCCCATGAGCCCAGGAAACTTGGCACTTCAGTTTTGTCAGTTAATGTAAGGTAAATTGTTTATTGATCTGGTATTCTCAGAGTCTGTTTCCTTCCTGAGGGTTGACACTACGTATCCCAAGAAATGGATATTCTTTTGAAAAAGGTGGCATTTTTTAATAACCAATTTCAGATTGGCTGTGGCTACTGTCTGAAACACAGAGTCTAGGCGTGTCAGGTGTTCTTTAAATATCCTTCCTGTGACCACAATGTTGTCTAGGTACTCCTGGAAAATGTCTAAAGGGAGGACTTTTTCCATCAAACATTCAACGGTGGCAAATTGCCAGGTCTCTTTCCCTTGGACGACACAAAAGGCAGTCTTTTTCTTTGTATTCTGGGGCCACCTTGCATTGCCAATACCTGCTCTTTGTGTCCAGAGTAGAAAACCATTGTGAACCGATGTTCAGTGTGTTGTCTGGGTGCAGCTTCGCAGTTTGGCATGATGGGCATGTCGCAGGTATCAGTCACTGAAATGGAGCTTCAAGGTCAACACCAGTGTGGAGGACTCCAGTTAATGTCATTCTGGCACGGACTGCAATATGCCAAATGCAGGGCCCCTCAGCACAGCCGTGAGATAGTGAGTCGACTGCACGACACTCCATCCTTTCAGAGCAGCAATGATCTTGAACTGGTGGCAAAACTGCTGGGCCTTTACTGCGGCAGCTGTATGGGCAGCAACCTCTACCTTCTCACTCCCTATATTCATCGGCTCGGTTGTGATCAATCTCAGTCCGTCCTCGGCCACTGGCCCCGAGTATCTTCTTTCCTGCTACTGTAAGAATTGTTGCTATTCCTTCTTCAGATCCTTTACAGATTTGTTTACATTCTCTATTTTGCTATTTATATTCTCATTAAAAACTATCTGCATTATTTAATTGGCTATTTACACTTGCACTAAAATTCATTATTTGGCCTTTCAGCCCTTCAATCAAAGCTCACAGTACCCCTATATCTCTGCAACATTTTTCTTGTTAGCATTCACAAAACTCTACTAAATTTGTGGTCTACTATTACTACAACGGTCATTTTTGGTTTTACATGTTTATCTTATTAATATCTTACTGTTTAATCTTAGTTACAAAACAATTAATGAAAAATAACTGCATTCCACTTCTGACACCAGTATTACAACGTGTAAAAGAGTCTGTGGGCATAGCCAAGTTCTTTAAGGGATGAAGGTCTTAATTAAGTAAAAGAGCTAACAATAATTTTTTTATTTATGTATAAACAATAAAAAAATACTCTAGGCTTAATATATTGTCAACAATGACTATCACTTATTTACATATAATATTTACATAATCTTTCATCACCTTTCAGAAATTAGCATAATCTAAAACTAGTCTTTATAAACAGTTTTCTATCCCTAACTGAATTTCTATAAAAATACATATTTTACATATGACAGTTCCACTATTTACACAATCAAGTCTGTATCACTCGTTCATTCAGTCCTACCTTGTTTCAATCCAAATATCACCAATCTTTCCTCTCTGGAACATTCTGGAGCACCCCAAGTGCTCCCGTACACATCCGAACTCTACTTTTTGGATACCATACCTCCGCAGCACTTGCAACCTCTCGCTTGTAGCTACTGTACACACAATCGTCCACACCACATTTTCTCAAACATTTGTCCGCTGCCGGTCCTCCTCATTCATAGTTTGCAGCACTTTGCTAGATAACTATCACAGACTGCCAACCCTTCGGCAGTGTCAATCTTTATAGTGTGTGTGTCGTGGCCAAGAATATTCTTGGCTCCTAGGCCCACATCGAGGGAAGACAACCAGAAAGCTTCAGCAATAACCCACAGCTGCTAACCCTTCCAGCAGGGGGGTGGTGATGCCAGTCCAGGTCAGCTGTCAATCTCATACCCCACTTGTCTGGTGATGTAGGCCTTGGGAAGGGGCAACTATGTCATGGTGACCCACCTCCCTGCTGCTCTGAAAATGGACGTGGGACCATTGCCGGGGGGAGGAGGCAGGGTTCGCACATAACAATATGTAACACAACCAACTGATTGTTTGATGGTGAGAGAGACATTTACAGCTAGTTAGTTGCTTTAGTTTGTCACTGGATTTAATATAAGAACTTTTCACATTTTATTAAAAAGTCATTAAGTGTAATGTCTGATGTCAGTTACTTTTTCTGTTGTGTTAGCATCGCTTGCATGATAATGACTCTCCATTGTTCACGGTTATCATTTGGTATATTTGTAAATTGTTCATTGAGGGATGCAGTTCTTACTGCATATCAAAGACATGTTGCAGTGTTCCTTACATGTTATTCATTGTTCTGGTCATTGGTACATTTGTATTTTTCTGTTATTCATTCATTGTTTCTTTTTATGCATTTATTTATACGTTTATTTATTTTTTATAAATTTATTCATTTATTTATTATTAATGTATTCATGTATGCATTCATTTATTTGTTCACTTTAGTTTATTCATTAATTTGTTATTCATTCATCCATTCATCAATCAGTATATCAATAATTTAGTCAATACTTGTAGGTAAACAGTATTTCAGTTTTCACATTAACCTCTTTGATCTTTTATCGCTGTTATTCTTTAATGTGCAATTGCATCTATAGTTAGTTCTCACAGGATGTAATATAACTCCACCACCACCACCACCATATATTATTATTATGTTGGTAATATATCAGGGTAAGTTGGTGGCAGGTTTGCCCCCTTTCTCACCCCTGGTCCAGCAGTATGCAGGTTTGAGGGCATAATGGACTTGAGCAGTGTGAATGTTTTGTTTCTGTCTCATACTTTCTCTTTTTCCTGTGCTAACAATTTGCCCCTTGTTAAAAGAATTACACTAGATTCTCACAATTGTATGAATTTCCATATTAACAGAATCCTGATGCTGTGAAAAATGAAGTTTTGATTTTAACAGTTTGCAGATACCACAATTGATTTGTACTCTTATTTATTATTAATGAACAAATTATTTAGAGAATGCTTGTAATGTTCAGAAAAATTATTATAACTTTTAATTTAAATATGTACATGTAATGTTGCAGTATATAGAAATTTATGTATTTGGAAAATATACAATTTTTCTATATTTTGTAAATTATAGTAACCCAGTCAATATTTAGAATATCATGGCAATAATAATGTGTTTGTATTTTATATATTTTGGTTTTTCCAAATTTATTATTTTATTTGAGCTATTCAACAATAGTAGCAGATGTCATAGGATGACAGTACACTCTTTCATTGGGTTAGTAAGCATTACATGTAGCCGTCGTGTTGTGATACATGATGAAATAATGAAAGTGTAGGAGGTCACATTTGGCTGACGTGACCCGCCACGTGAATGTAATACTATATATCCAGAGTCACGTTCGCGTTTGTGTGCTATTTTTAGACGTTACCGCACCATGCAATGGCACGATTGGACCGTATTCAGATGATGAATATTTCAGTCAATATATAGAGCAGGTACTACCCTTGCAGGGCAACAGTAACAGACAGAAGTCGAGAAGCACTCGTCTAGAGATGAGCAGCGAGTGACCATCGTAACTCACACCAGTAGAATCTTTGACTTCAACCTTTTTATATTTTGGATAATTAAAGTCTACTAAATTTATTTCTGCCAGTGTGAGGAGTTGTTAGTATGCTGGGAGAGAATGTGGTGATTCTCTCCCGTCTTCTTAGTTTAATTATCCTCGCAGTTGGAAGTTTTTCGAGTGAATATTAACAGGCGGCAATTCTGTCTTTCTGTTGCCTTTACTGCCGCGAGCGATAAATATTTTTTTGTATGTCTGTATTGTAGAAGAAACGACAATAAATCTTCAGTGAACAGTTTACCGCTTCATCATTTATTTATTTACTTTTGACGCTCTTTTAATCAACAAACTTTTTTTAAATTCAGATTATCTTGCTTTAAAACTGAGGTAGTTCAAGCTAATGTTTATAGCGAACTCCATTTGAAACATTACAACATGGAACATTAAGATGACACATCCCCTGCCGAATTGCTGCTAATGAAATGACTTGCAGATCATGCAGCCTAGAAGTTCTCATCAAGTCTCAACCAAAAAAAAAGTCTAGTTTAAAAAAAAAGTTGGACTAGTGTATGTACAGTAAAAGTACTAATAAGCTTCTAAATTTTATTTTATTTTTTAATTTTCTTATTTTGAAATAAGATTTTACATTTTAATTTTTGTCTTTTCTTGGTATATAGTACGTATGAATGCCTATGTTTGAAAAATGTTTAGTTTAATTTAAAATACAGTTCTTATTTAAACATGTACATGTATAGTACACAACTAAGGAAAGCACCTATGTTTCTGGTTTTACTAAATTTTTGTTTAATCGGATCATTCTTGGCCCCATCAAATCCGGTCAAATGAGACTCAAGTATAGTAAGTAATAACTGAGAAGTGGAAGTTTAAGTTTTCAGTTTCTTTTCATTCCAGTGTTTTCTCTCACTGTCATCTTTGGAAAGGCTGTGAACTTAAAATATTATGTTATTTGATGTGATGTGTTTATGTTCTGGGTTTAGGTAGGGACAGATGACTATATAGGATCATTTAAGTGACACAGCCCATGTTGCTGTACATTTCGTTAAGGATGCATCCCAGATGCCAGAACTCTCTGTGAAGAAATATTGTGCTTAGTGAACTTCATGAAATTATTTCAAATAATTTATTTCCTGATACTTTTCTCTTTAACTCTATGTATTATTTTTTCATGTGGAGATCCTAGTGAATACAGTAATTAATACCTCTAACCACAAACAAAGTTACACAAAAAATTTTTAATGTGTATAACAATAATTTTTTACAAATTTGGAGCCTAGTACACAGGTTGATAGCTTATTAACTTGCAGTGTGTGAGCTTCATTAAAAAAAAAAAAAAATTGTTTGGAGTAACTTTACACCATCACGAGTACTTTCATTGAACCTATTATTATATGAATTTGAGATATGCATATTAAAAACATTTTACGATTTGTGTTTAAAAAATGGAATTTCAATAATTCCTAATTAAAATAAATCACAATAACACACCAATTAAAAAAATTATGAAGGTACTGTATTCAGTATAATCTACCAGAAATGGTGGAAGTTAATTTGTAATGTAGTGTTTCATTACTGAAATTTTGTGTTGTTATTCATTTTGTTGTGAATGCCACTTGGGGCAACATTCCAACTGAAAGGATGATAGAAAGGGGAAGGGTGATTAAGAGAATTATTAGTGCTACAAATACTATTTAATAACTTTGTAATGATTTTTTCAACTCCACTCGTCGTAGGAAGTTGGAGTGGGAGCTGCTCTCTTTCCGCTTGCACTCACCCCTGAAGGGCCATAGATCGAAGTCCTGCCATCTTGCATCTGCCTCGTGTTGCTGACATCCCACGAAGACCCTCTCTTCTGGTTCAGATCCCCAGACCACTCTTCTTGCCCCCTCCACATAATGTATTGTAATCCATTCCTATTCGCTGACAGCTTGACGTGGGCAGAGTTATAGTTGTCTGCTGATAGCCGTCCTTCAGGGTCAGCCAGACCTAATTAATACTTCCCAACTTGCAGGTTTTTTTTGCAGATAATTGAATGCTTTCGCAGTGCTGCTCATTTTGACCCAATCTCTTTAGTAGGTTACTGCTGGCCACATTCTTTCCTATGTGCACTGCGTAGCTGGTGTTGCAACCATAACAATTTCAAGTCCTTGGTAATTACAGTGCAGGTATTACATAAACGAATCTGTATTTTCATTATGTGTTAAAATGTTTATGATACACAAATTTAAACATGAGTAAACACAAGTGAATCAAGGTGATGGAATTGGGTGTTGCAGGCTGCAGTATCAGCGTGGGAGAAGCAGTGCACCGTGTGATGGATGGTGCTACTTCGTTTGAGGGGTCTGCTGCTAGTCAGGTGGTAAGAGTGAAAGGTAGTTGTTAGAATAATAGAAGTAAAGCAGACGACACTTCGTTTAACACTGATGTAGTTTAATGGACAACCAACAGACAAGTAACTGACATCGCTCCGTGGTCTCGAGTCCGCCACGGAGTAGTGACGCAATGCAGTGTTGCCAAATGAAATGTACAATAAAATAACACGCCTCCTTACATTTATATGGCAACACCAAAACACACAAAAACAAAACAACTTCACTATGTTATTAAAACTATACCTTAACTATATCTTAACTTACTATACCTTATTTTATTCTTTTACATTTAACATTTCTCTTCTTTAACATACAAACAATAGTCATATTTACTTCTGCTAAAACCAAGAGTTATCAAGAAATCATTGAAACATTCATACCATGCTCGGGGACTTTCTTTTAAGCCGTATAATGCCTTATTTAATTTATAAACTCTGTTAGTACCGTCTTAATAACCAACTGGCTGCTTTACATAAACTTCAGATACAACTCTACCATTCAAAAAGGCTGTCTCTACATCCATTTGATGAATAACTAAAGAATATTTACAACAATAAGACAATAACAGTTTAAGAGTCGGCATTTTAGCTACAGGAGAATAATTATCATCAATACACTCAGTTTGTTGGAAGCCTCTCACCACTAGCCTGGCTTTATACTCCCTTTCACTCTTCTTTTTGTATATCCACTTCACATCAATTACCTTCTTGTCCTTAGGAGGTTTGCTTACTAGTGTCCATGTATTATTTTTCACAAGACTGTCCATCTCACAATTCATTGCTTCTTTCCATTTCATTGACTCTTCACATGTAATCGCCTCCTGAAAATTTTCCGGAACCAAAGCATCACAAAAATTGACATTAATGCAGTAATAACCAAATTCCTCATCAAAACGAAGTGGAGGTTTAACTTGTCTTGTTGAGTCCTTTTTTGTTATCCTATCTTCATCTTCTTTTATCTCATCATTATTTATTTCTTGTGTATTATCCTTTTCCAACTGTTTTGCCATATCCATCTTCTCTTGATTTGTATTAGGTGAATCTTCAATCTTATCCTGTTTCTCATCTTCAAATCCACACAAAGTTTCATCTTCTTCTATGACATCACAATGTCTAGCAATAATCACTCTGTTGTTAACCAACACTCTGTATCCAGTGTCAGTATATCCAAGTAAAATTCCAGCTTCTGCTTTCTTGTCCCATTTTGATCTTCGCCTTTCTTCTGGAATTCTCATAAACACTTTACTTCCATACATTTTCAAATTTTTAACTGATGGCTTTCTTTTAAAAAATATTTCATATGGCGTTTTCCTTTCAATAGTATTAGTCAATGTCCTGTTTTTAAGATATGCAGCTGCTTTAATTACTTCAGGCCAAAATTTTCTTTCTACTTTTGCTTCTGATAAAAGACATCTGCCCATATCCATTAATGTTCTATTGTATCTCTCTGCTGTTCCATTTAGTTCATGAACATATGCTGGACAAGGTTTTATTACTATTCCCTTTTCTTTTGCAAACTGAAAAACTCTTGCATTCATATATTCCTTGCCATTGTCACATCGCAGTTCCTTTATCATCTTTCCTGTCAAGTTTTGTACCTCATTTACATATTGCACTAAATAATCATATACCTCATCTTTTGTCCTGATACAATAAACTTTAACTAATTTGCTGTAATCATCTATGAAACTCAAAAAATATTTTTCTCCCTGATTTCCTGAAGTCTGATGTGGTCCATTTAAATCTGTGTGTACAATCTCTAATAGCTCCTCTGCTCTTCTTCGATTATGGTGAAATGGTAGGTTATGCATTTTGTTTTCAATACATGTTGCACACCTTAGGTATTCAGATTCAATCTCTTTAGGTAATCCATCCAATGACTCAATTTTGCACATTACTTCCAAATTTCTAAAATTTATATGTCCCAATGTACGGTGTAGTTTTTCTTTTATAGTCATATGTCTTTTACCCACATTCGCTTGCATTCTTTCTTCAATCATGTAGCTTTTCATCTTATACAGTCTCTCATTTTTAATTGCCACTGCTAGAACCTTTCCATTTGTGTTATAAATTTTTGACAATCTCCTTCTTGAAACAATTGAATGTTTGTCTGTAATTCTTGAATAACTTAACAGGTTTGCCTTCATTTCTTTTACATAAAAAACATTTGTCAACATCACTTCCGATTTTTGTCCATACACCAGGAAACAAGTATTAATATTACCAACTTTTGTAGCTTCTAATATTGTTCCATCACCAATTTTTACTTGGACAGGTTTCTTCAATGTCTCGCAAGTATCAAAGTACTCATCAGTGTTTATAATATGGTCTGTACAACCACTATCGAGTATCCATTCTATTTGCCCTTTCTTTGGCTTATCATTTTCACTTGTTGTGTACGTATTGTTTGCAATGGTAGTGTGAAAACTATTACCTTGATTCTCATGACTACTTTGATGATAATTTCCTCGTCCTCTATGCAAATTTCTATTATTCTTTGATCCACGTCCTTGGTAACTGGATGATCCACGTCCTTGGTAACTGGATAATCCACGTCCTTGGTAACTGGATAATCCATGTCCACGGTAACTAGAAAAACCACATCCACGGTTTACATTTCTGAAACGACAATCTCTTCTAAAGTGATTTTGAATAAGTTTACGAAGGGGATTAGCGTGNATCCACGGTTTACATTTCTGAAACGACAATCTCTTCTAAAGTGATTTTGAATAAGTTTACGAAGGGGATTAGCGTGGAACATGTATTATGTTTGTAATTGTCAACGTGTGTATTTAGTGGGCAAGATGATAAATTTTAATGTTAGATTTGAATGGATTGTTAACTGCCATTACAGCAGACAGCTTGAACTGAATTTCTCAAAAGTTTGATTAAATGGATGGATGGATGTATGTATGGATGTATGTATGTATGGATGCATATATGTATGGATGTATGTATGGATGTATGTATGTATTTATCTAGAAAATTATACACCGTTTGGTGGATCTGGACAAAATTTGTAGATACCAGATTTTTTAATCAAACTTTGTCTGTAAAACTCCTGCTACAGTGTGTAGCATGAACGGGGATAGTGTGGGCGCAAGCTTGAGGGGGAAAGAGATGAAACAGGTAGCCGACAGCTGGCTTATCTGAGCTTATATCTTTACCATAGTGTAGCTGGATAAGCATGAGAGACACAAATTATGTTTATGTTGCCACCAGCAATCAGTCAAGAATTTAACATTTCTTGAAACAGCAGCACATAACTTTCAATAACTTGGCCTTTTTAAACTCTCTAAAGGTTTTTGTTTCCAGTAAAGCCACAGACATTGATGTTCTTAGTTAATTATTTAATTCATGACATTTCTTCATGATTACCCAGTAGGTAACTCAGCATTTTACATACATAATGAACTTATAAAATTCATAACAATTAAAAAATTTATTACAAATTAATATAACGCCAGAATTGTGTGACATCCTTGAGAGCATGGAAGGATTTTTTTGTAATACTTTTTCAGTAGTTGTTAAGCCACCTGGCATAATAGAAAAACAAAATAATAAACTATTCCCGACCTAGCCATAGGTACGTTATCCTTTTATTGTCCTTGTATGTGAATCAGTGTGCCAATGTGTAAATAATTGTAATATATCAGTGTCAGTGCTATCTGAGGATGCAATACTATGTCGATGTATACACAAGGGTTCAGACAGACAGTGCAAGATAAAGATTGCAAAACTAGCAGGCAGTTTAAGGGCATCAAGGAAAGACATTGATATCACATAGGTCTGCTTTTATGGCTTTGTGTATAAGGGTAAATACTCAGCTAGTAAGAAACAGTGTTAATCGTAGGATTAAATTGAGGAAGCATCAGGCATGGAAACTTGGACTAAGGTGCGTAAATTCAATTTGAAAATTTGAGCAGTATGCTGCAGAGGCATGGCGGGTAAGATAAGCGGGGTCCGGGAGTTAGTGCCAGCCGCCGGAGAGTGTGGAATGATGGGTGAAGTAAACTGTCGCTTATCAAGACACTCCCAATACGGCAAGGTTGCAGGCAGAGAGGTGGTCTTGACTCCTCAGGGCCAGACAGCTGACAAGGCTTTGGAGACGTAGGTCATAGGTGTGACCAGTGTTTTCTGGGCACGACAGTGCAAGAAGTTTTGTATACATTATGTTCAGGAATTTGTCTCTGTTGAAAAAGTTTCACTGGTGTATTTTTTTAATTTTTTTTATTATGTTTTGGGTGTCACAAGCTAGCGTGCCTAGCGCACAGTGGACCCTACTGGAATTAAGTGACACAAGTTTGCAATGTGTTTTAAGTGTTTGGTGTTTTGCATGTCAAGTGCACATTCAAACCACTAGTAATGTTTGTCCCCATCCCCACCAACAACATGTTTAATTAGCTCATGCTTAGATAAAGTTCGTATGGCATTTAATTTATTTTGGTTGATTTTGGGTAAATCTTGTGAATCATCCTAATTGATTTAGGAATAGGTTTTTCTTCATTTGCCAATTTTTGTGTCAGGTTCATCTCATTCCATATTCGACTACTGCACATTGCACACTTGTTGATGGCGATGTGGGAGTTGTCAGGGGAGTGTGGGGAATCATCCCAGCAAGAGGCCAATCAAAGAAGATGGCGGCTTCTCGGGGTGGGCGGCCGTTGCCCATCTAAAGCATGGAAGGATATGATTGGGGCCTAGTCCATATGTGAATATGGTCTCGGCCCTGAGGGGGCTGGATGTGCACGGCTCCTTGGTGGCAGAGTGGCGCAGAAGTGCCAGTGTTAGATGGCCGGCTGACCAGCTGTGATTACACCAGATTGGCAGGGATTTATCAGTCAGCACCTTGTGTGCTCTCCCACGATCAGTGTATATAAACGGGGCAGCATGCCAATGTCAAGGTTTTTGCGTTTTGACTTGGTTCACCAGCAGTCAGTCCACCAGACAGGAGGTTCACCTCTGTCTGAGGAAATCCCTCGGTGTAACTGGGAGCTCAGGCAGGCACTCACGGCGTGCCTGGAGTGTTCTGTTACTGTTCGTTGGAAGAAGCAGTGTAAGGTTGTCACAAGGCAGAGGTTCCCTGGTTCCTGGGGGCGAGGGAAAGTGTAGAGTGGGTGTGGTTGCTAGGGACATTAATAAACCAGACTAGTTCACCGCACTCATGGACCTCTTTATTTATTAGTAGCAGTTTTCCTCTCTGATCATCTGAATTCCGGGACGTCGAATACCACCGCAACTAGTCTGCAAAATACACCGCCTGGAGCAGCAGATCATACAGAGGAGGTGTGGCGATGTAGAGGCTGCCAGCTGGAGGTCGCTCTACCTAGATGAACAATGGCAGCTCACACAGGAGAGGCGGCTGCTGGTATAATTTGGGTGCAAACCAGGTTATACCCCGATATCCCTTTGGGTGAAGAATTTGTGTGGATGGGGTTAGCTTGGGTATATCATGGGACCTTTCTGAGCAGATATCCCCCTTTCCTAGCTCGAGTGGCGAGACACCCTCATTGAGGTCGTGGGCTCCCGTCCTGATGGCTTGTGCTTTGACGAAAGACCCTTAACCCTAGGAGGGGCAGGAAGTAAAGTAAAGGATCACCCATTAGCCTACAACAGTATGCTAGAGTGACTGAATTGACAAGGCTGTGAATTACTCAACAAACTTTAGCCACAGGCTCAAGTCTGCTAAACCTACCTCTTAATGATAACATAAGCTTATGTTATGTGATACTCTTGTTCCCGACGTCCACATCTGCCCTCCCAGCCCTCAGAAGTAACTCCGCTCCATGGGGCAGTAGCCTGTTCGGACATCAAATTCCATCATTCACGTCATCCATGCAACCAACCACATTTTTATCTTTGTCCTGCACTTGGCCATCTGTCTGTACTTAATGAAACAGGGCCACGGCCCTGCCTAGGCGAAACATGCATTCCTTGCAAAACTGACCACTCTGTACTGCCACATTAGTGCAACAACTCTCCTGCCCAAAAACAGCATAACACAGTGCTTGCCCCCATGACTACTAATACCTGCGATACCTTGGTTAGTGAACCTGGAGATGGTCGGTCGCTAGTCCATGAATTTTGCACCAAGTGGCTACAGATTGCCCTGCAAAATTTACACGTTTGATGGAAGCGGATCACTGACCTTACAGTAGTCAGGTACATCCAAGAAACGTCAGCACTTTCCAAAACAGTGATACGTGCCTGATGCAATTTCCCAAGCCTCGCAGCTTTACAATTGAACCAAAGTAAAATTGCAAAAGCATAGATCACAGCCAAGTACACAAGCAAATTTTTCCTATGCTACAATATACAAAATATAATACTTGGGGCATTAGTAAGTGTATTGGTATTTCACTCATGCAAAATGAGTCATTTAATGACAGGGCTAGACGTAGGACCATGCATACAGAGAGTAACAACTGTCATATTCTTGTATCTGAAAAGTATTAACATTGGTTTTTAGAAGTAAATTCTTCACCTCTTACTGGCTTGAAATTCCTCTAGTTTTTGGTGCCTCATTGAATTAACATAAAACATTTACGAAGCACAGTTACAGCCAAGGTTACATGGGTGTTGAAAGGGTGGGGACAAAGTGAAATACACTCACATTTTTTAAATTACATTTCATTTGTCTTGTGACAGTGTAAAATAAAATATAAAAAATAATTTGTTTCTGAATTCTTTCCTGTCTGCGTATTTCTCCGTAGTAGTTTCATGTATGACTTGTTACCATACTCTGGCTATCAAAAAGTGGAAATCTTGCTTGAGACAAACTGTATTTACATATTTATTGAGTAACTCGTAATTAATTTGCAAACTTGTTATTAGATTAGTGAACAACTGAAAGTATTTTTTCACAGTTTACAATGAGAATTTTTTTTATTTAAGTGAGGGACTAAATTGAACTGTATAGTCTTGACTGTCTTCCTTCGAATGAGATGGTATTGTGGATACTGCATCCGTGTGTGTGGTTGTTGACATACAGGTAGAGAAGCCAGAGCAGAAAGGAGAGGTGGGAGAACTCCACCGGCCGACTGACTTGCTGCTCACTGACACTGGGACTACGGTCGACACCTCTGATGAAAATCAGAGTGACATGTACCTGTATGGTGTAATGTGGGCCTGTGTTGCCATGATTGTCTGGAAGAACTCCTGGCTCATGCAGCTTGTGCCTGTACTGCTGTTCATATACATTATCAAAAGAATAGGTGGGCATTTCTTACTTTTGACATTGCTTCTGCCAAAAGGGTTCAGTAATTAGTGTCAGCTGCCTGGTTCTAGTTGTGTGACAGTCATGCAAAAGCGTGTTTGGCGCAGTGGAAGCGTGCTGGGCCCATAACCTGATAGAAACACGTCAAGCTTCCGCAACAGACTGATTTATTTGTTCCTTTTTAGCACATACATAGTTACAGTTCAATATAGATGGCGCCACTAGACGTATTTATTTTGATACCAACTACGGAATACCAACAGTTTTCAACCATCAGATAAAATTTATTTCTGCCATCTACTTGGAACATGTAACACTTCTGTGCACTGCTGTCTTATTAGCCTGGCATTTTAAGAGCTTACGTTATGTGCTGTGGTATCAATATGTACACCAAATAGCAATGTGAACAGTGAGGATTTTGGTGTTAGATCTAGGCAAAGTGGTTTTGTGTGTTATTCTGATAAATTAATCAATTTTTAATATTTGCTTGTAAATCCCTTTAAGTTAGAACAAAAATTAGTATTAAATATTTAAACATATACAATACACTATGATGTACCAGTATGTTATATCAGTTCCAGTATGAGTGCAACTGTGATTCTGAAAATGGCATGCATGAATACTGCCAGGAAAAAGTTTTGGAAAGAAAATATCACATGTACCTTTAATAGAATATTCTATTTATAAATGAAATAGTCCTTTGTAATGTAATTTTTTTTTTTTATAAAGTCTTCATGACTCTTAGCAAACAACCATAAACTGCAAGAGAAATCTAATCCTGGTTACCATGTTTGTTGTGGATAATGCATGTTATGTAGTAAACAAGCTGCCAGTTGTAAAATTATGGTGCAGCAAACTTTGGAATTATCATTCATGAAGTTTACTTTTGTAATTCAGATCCACACCATGATTCTTTCTAAAAAAAATTTTGTTGCATATGCATAATTTTTGTTACCATAAAAAATATGAAATTATTGGTATTCTTCTACTGCATTGCAAATATTAATAACTTATGTGGAAACAAGACTGTCTTACATCTCATTAATGACTAAAGAAACAAAAATTTTGTTGCTGTGAAATGTGGTACATGTTTTGAAACCTGAAAGTGGTGTTTTCATTTTGAAATTCTCATTCATCAAATTTTTCAACCTTGCTATCTTCTAAAGAAAAAAAAAAAAGCATTCAAACTGATGCGTGACATCTTTTTTAGAATTGGCAGACAATGGTGTCTTTGGTGCCGTACACTGGCTAAATCTCACTGAGGGGATTTTGGATGATCAGTCGTTTGACTGTGACAAAGCCGCGGTATAGAGTGGGGCGTGTAGCCCTTCGACTCGGCACAAAATTGGGTGTGGCGATGATGGCTTTACACACAGTAGGCTTTGACAAGGGCACTCTGTTACCTGCAGTGGGTTTCACCCGAGGTAGATTCTGGCTCGGCTGCTGCTGGCTGGAACGAGGGACTTGTCCTAGGGTGACGGTGGTGCTGCTGGCTGGATTCGTTGGCTCCGGCATCAGGCTGCTAGGTGTTGCAGGCTGGAAGTATGGGCAGGCAATACCCAAGGGTACTGGTAGTCCCAGTCGTAGGCGAACTAAGAGTGGGTGAGGATCTCCTGCGATCTTCTGGGGCAGCAGAAAAAGGGTGCTAGGGGGGACCGGGGGGTGAGACCTTTACAGTCGGCAGGCGGCTTGAGCTTGGTCCCGTGGGGAGGGGCTGCTGAGGGCAGACAGTAATGGATTGCAGAGCAACCAACTAGGCTTGGAGGTAGTAGCTGTCTTCTTAGCTCTCCACCTTGCACCGCTTCTATGGGTAAAGGGCATACGGAACTGTCATATGGCGGAGCAGGTGACAAGTTCCCTGGCTAAAGTGTAACCAGAATCAGTCCTGTCACTTCAACCTGTGAAGTTCAATGTGGTGGATGGAGTGGGTTAGCTGATCTGGATGTCTATCCGCTTTGTCACGTGTGTTCCTAGTGGTTGTGTCTCTACCTTAACAATGTTCCAAGTACCGGAGTACTTGGTTAAAGGTACGGGTGGCCATTGACAGTGTTATGTTTGGCGATTTACGTGCGCCCGATTAAGGGTAGCCCAAAATCCTACACTAGTTTCGGCAATATTGGAATCAAGATACTGTCTCCTGCTTCTCCTTTGTGAGTTGACGTCTATGAGGTATAAAGTAACAATCACCCTAGAATGAGTACAGGGGGGTAAGGTAAGAACACGTGTTTATTCCTCGGAGGAATATACACCGTGGCCTGTATCAATCCTAGCTATCAATTGTACTGAAACTGGCTGAAGTAAACTACTTAACCAGGCGAAGGGGACTTGAGGCAAAACTAGTCAAGAGCAGATTGAGCTAAGTAACTATGACGAACTAACTTAACCCTAACTAACCTACACTTGCTTGTCCTGAAGGGACTCGGGGGTCACTGCCAATGTGGCAGTTTGTGTAAGGTGGAAAAGACTTCTTCAGGGGTCACTGGACGCTGGTCTAGAACACTTCTGGAAGGCAGTGGGTCTCTCGTGAGGAAAGCAGTAGGCAGAGAGTTTCAGCACACAAAGTGGTGGAGCGAGCTGCAGAGTATTCAACTGACGTTCTGGGGCTGCACTCCGGCGTATATAATTGGCCTGCATGGCTCCTTCAGCTACCTTCGGCTGGTTGGGTATCTTCGGAAATGAGCTCCTCCCTTAGCAGCGCTGGCTACATTCTCTCGGGGGAGGCTGGAAGTGGCAGTTTTCCTTGTGTGCAGGTTGCATCTTTGCCGCCTGTTTAGGGGCAGCGCTTGGCTTCTGTTGCACGCGACGGTGATTACAAGACACGTGACGTCTGACATCATGGCGTAGACTGCTTCGGCTGCCGTGTCCTTGAGTACCTCTTGCTTAGGGATGTGCTGGTTGGCTCTGGAAGCAAGCCATCTTGGGTTCAAACCCCGCTCGGGGTGACATGACGTCACATGTAGATGAGGCAGAGTCATAAATAAATATTACGCCAACACGCGTTACCGGCCAATCGCCCCCCTCCGTTGCGACGTAGACTCTTTTGGTAGAATTCCGGTGTGCGAGTGATGTGGTACTGTCATGCAAAGTTGACTGTGTGGGCTTCTGTAGTGTTCCTTCTTCTGTGCTTGCTCTCTGCTTTGGCGCACTGGCTTCCACTTTCCCTTTCGTCATAGCGCTGTCTCTCTCTGGCACATGGGCTGGTTGGGCGAGCGGCCTGCTATTGAGTTTTACCCCCTGGGGAGAACAGCTGTCCCGTGTAATGTACTGTCGTCGTCGTGTGAATGGCTTGTGTCCCTTCTTTATTTACTGGAAACGTGTTGCTCACACAGGTCAGCTGAGGGTTGTGTTTTTTTTACATTACGTTACATTGTTTTAACCTAGAATAAACCAATTTACAGGTGTACACGTGTCGCCAGTCGCCATGAGAGATAAGCGGGCGGGGACTGTTGCGTGGTGTTGGCAAGGGTGAAGAGGGGTGAGTGGGAGAGTGTGGATGGACAGAATCCCTTTGTGACATCACGTGCTGCGCAGCACAGGGCAGGCTAACCTTCAGGTTCTGTGCGGTGCGTTCATTTCAAAACACCACTGCCACGTTTTTTAACCGATTTTCTCTGCGTTTTTCTCTTTTTCATATTGCTGCATGTAAATTAAGAGTAAAAATATTAAAACCCATATATTTTATCGCTGTGGACTGGCAAACATTTTTAAAATTGGTTTTCATTCCAATTTTCCAGAATTTTTTTTTCATTTTTTTGTAAATTTTTGTAATTTTTTACATTTCTTGATAATGGCCTCATTAAATTGTTCTCTCATTAAATTCCATTCTCATAAAATTGGGGTGCTACTATATTGAAAATCTCTTTCATTCAATTTTATTTGTGGCATTATTGGACAGACAAGTTACATTTTTATTTAATTGTCAAGATGAAATATTGCTAAAACATTGCCAAATCAAACTATTAAATAGTTAATTTTTTTCACTCTGTGAAAATGTGTAGCTGTGTAGTTTTCAAGTCCTGCATTTGAGGTTGTCTTATTTTTAAATCCTTACTTTTGAATTCTGTATTTAAAGTCATCTCATTTTCCAGTCTTTTATTTGAGGTGGTTTTATTTTCAAGTAATCCTACTTTTGTGGCGGTCTTATTTTTAAATAATCCTAGTTTTCTGGCTGTCTTATTTTCTAGTAGCTCTACTTTTGTGGTTTTTTATTTTTGAGTTGTTCTACTAGTCTTATTTTCACACTTGGTTGTCATATTTTTGAGTAATCCTCTGGTTTTGCAGTGTTTTATCAGCAAGTTCATACTTCTTCAACAGCCCATGCAGTAAGATCTTCTGATATTCAATGTCCAAACTATGATAGCCTTTACAACATAATACAACCATGACATGTCGCACCTTTCCTCTTTACAATAAAAAAAAGAGAGGTTAGCCTGCTTGCCTCTCACCAAGGCGAACCGAGTTCAATCCCTGGCCAGGTCACTCCCGGATTTTTGCATGTGGGAATTGTGTCGGCCGATGCCACTGGTCAGCAGGTTTTCTCAGGGATCTCCGCCCTTTCATTCTAGCACTGCTCCATACTCACCTCAATCACCCTCATCGGCTCCCACGACCTCGCCGCCCAAATCTCTTCACTCAATCATGTACTTAAAACAATAAAATACTAACCAACAATGAAATTGTGCAAACGATACATACTCACATATCAACAATACATATATGGTCAGTATCAAACAACTATAACTTACATAGGCAAATCTTTAAACCTTCAACGTTTTCCAATGATAGTACTACCTTTTCTGGTTACAACTTAAAATTATATTCATTATTTACCTTTTCAAGATTATTAATATTAGACATTCTTCTAGTAATTTCCCAATTCCTAAAACTGAAGTACGTACTGTTTTCTTTATTCACCTTACTTTGAATCTTATTCAAACCCTTATCAACAATTACATTATACTCATCATGATTACTGCAAGTGCCATACCCATCATCTGATTCGGTCAATGATTTCTTAAATGACCAGAATTTTGCCTAATTATATTTCCTTTTTCATTTATTATCCTCCCGACTAGTGGCATCCCAGGCTGAAAGGTCTACTCTAAGGGGCAGAAGCAACCAGGTCGCCAAGACTGGCACGCATGCGGCACAGTTTCTAACATTCAAATGGCAACAGACCTTTTGAACCCACTCATTGATTCACAGGCGTAGGCCGTGGTGTGTCGTCATATAGTGCATTCAAGGCTGTAACTGAGATGTTACAATTAGTAATTTAGTTCTGAAACTTTCGGTACATTAATAATTGCGCTGGAGACACCTCTAGACCTGATACAGAAAACTTACAGTTTTGCTGAAGCTAAATCATGGCCCTTATGTTGTCTCTTTCTTAATATTGATTTTGCTTTTCAAACTACCTTCTTCACCATACCATTGGTCGGTTGATATTTAGGGCTTGATGTAACATTATTAAAATTCCAGTTATCATTGAATACTTTAAATTCATACCCAGCAAATGGCACGCTGTCAGCCTGCAAAATTCTTTATATTCTTGGGTAGAAAATATTAATGTAAGTTTTATACATAATACACACACATGCATTATTATTCACTACTGGCACAATTTCAATCAATTTTGTTTAAGCGTTAAATGACTACTGTTTCCAAAATCACACAAGTCAACTCCTATTTTTACAAATGGTAAGTTTGGCAACTCATGTGGTGTAACGGTTTTTATATTTACCCTACTATAAATTTCACATGTTGTACAATGTTCTAACATATCTTTCACAAACCGACACAATCTAGGACAAAAAAAATTTGCTACTTTTTTTTCCTTGTAATCTAGGTGTGGTTTGTGCGCTAAATTTTCTTCTTTGTCAATGGATGATCTTGATGCAAATGCTATAGGCTTACCATTTTGTAATAAACAAGCCCCTAGAGAATATTTTGAGGTATCAGTCTGCACTTTTTTTTAAAATTTAACATTATACTGTTTGGTCCAAAATCTTAACATGTTCTCCACTAGATGCAGCAATTGTCATATCTAAATAAATTCCAACTCCCTCAATATCTCCAAGTATTTTAGTATTGTACCTCTGGAAAACCTCTTAGTGCTGATGAGACATCCTTTAGCAACCTTTCAAACTTATATTTTCCAAATGGAGTTATAAAACTACACAAGTTTTTACTATCTTCACCAAGCTCGATTTGACAATCCATCCTTCATGTCAGTTATTGTATACAGTCGTTTACCTGTTAATATATGACAGAGTTCGTCAACCATAGGTATAAGAAACACTTATTAAAATAAGGACCCAAACAAATCCATTGAGATTTATCAAGTTTCTCAACAACCACAATATTATGTACTCAATCTGTGACTTTATGAATCTTAATGGATTCAATAGCCTGGTCATTAATAGTTCTATCTTGACTTTGACTCACCTCATTATTTATCCTCCTTACTAAATTTAATTTTGTAAAAGCATTGAAACCCAAAATTGATGTTGCATCAATATCCACAATTATAAATTTTATTTTATCAGCCTTTATCAACTAATTACGAGTGAGAGTGCGAGTGCAGATGCTGGTTATTTGGAACACAGCCTGAATAAGATGCTTGTTAATTCTCACGGTTTCTGTTTTACCCTCTTTTCATTTTTATATATTGCACCTACAGTAAACTCTCAATTCTAAGACCTTTCATGGTTCCCAGGAAAAGGGTTGTAATTGGAAAAACCTTTTCAATTAAATTTGTTCCACTATTCCCCAAAAATAAACGTTATTTCGAGAAGGTCGCTATCTCGAGATGGTCTGAACAATGAGAGTTGACAGTTAATAAATATCCTCACATATACCATCTTCTTTTACAGGACCACTTTCTCTGACAGCTTTCATTTTACAACAAACTGCAAAATGATTTTTTCCTTTACAGTTATTACAAATTTTCTGATGCACAAAACATTTTCCCCAAAACACTGTAATGTAATGTATTACAGTGTTGGGCAAGCATATTGTCTTTGCACCAGGCCACCACATCGAGTGCCAAGTTATTTTATACTGTTATTATGTATTGATGTTCATAGTGTGAGAGTAATATTTTGTAATATGTCACACGCTAGGCAGACAAAGAACTATGTAGTGTAGTTATTTGAAGTATGAGTATAGCGTATAAAATAGTTTGCCATATAGTAGATAAATCAAAGAGTTGTCAAATTATTCTATAGAGAATTATACAAATACTTATGGTATAAACGGTTATACCACTGTAGGAAATGCATGAAAGGATCCTTTGTAAATTGCCATGGTTTCAAACATCAATGTCGCCATCAGTAAGACAAAAGGAGCTTAAAACTAGCAAGACACATAAACCAAACAGTTTAAATTAGGTGAATAAATATGATTTTATTATGAAAGATGTACAAAGTTGCGGAATAAATGAAAAAAGGTGTTTCAGACACGATTGAGACAGCAGACATGAAGCAAACACAAACCACACAAATCTCTACATTTAAACACTTCTTTAGATTCAAATTCTTTAGCAGAAAATTTCTTCTCATACCAACTCTTTAACAATATATAAGAAAATAAATCATTTCTAGAAACAATCCTAATGGAGGTGAGTTGTCTAGTAACTAAATTGATAACAATTTTTTCTTTGAAACAGTAATTCAAGCTAGCAAAGAGCAATTTGAGAGTTCTATATTCAGGACCACTGGTTAAACGTCCGAAGAAAAGAAATAAACATTTGAAGTATTTGTACTGTTTCAACTCTCAAAACAAATTAAAAAATGATTTAATATATTCAAGAAAACTGATTATATTCCTTTTGAGGTCTTATGACTTGGAGTCAGCATAGGCATCATCTCTGGCATTGTTGGTGTCTTGAGATTTTAACACTAAAAAAAATACTACTTCTAGCACTTTTGGGCCTCTTCTTATATCACCCGTGCACATTTAGTCACTTCACGCCTCTCCAACGTGCGTAACATTATGATGTGGCAGAATTTTCTCATAATTAAACTAAATTTTGCTACGTCCTAACAAAAAGCATCTGCCCATTCTGAAAGCCAGGAGTGTGTCCCTTTGTTAGCTACAAGGCTTCCAAAAGTTCAAAAATCATCCGGAAATCTCAGATAGTCAGTAATTAACATGCCAATTCAGTGAAAATAAAAGATTTCAAAATTATAACCTCTTAGGCCTATCTGCACTGATAAGTACAAAACAGGAATAGCTGTGATTAAAATTACATACATGGAGAAATATGATGAGAATAAAAATCTATGAAGTTTTAAGGAAGAGATAAACCAGTTGTTAATGTAAACAAACAATGGTAAATAATAATAATACTGTTTAAATACTTGGGAGTTTGTCCTTTTGTTTGTAAACCAAACCCAGTGAAAATAAAAACATAATAATAAATGAATTTTGAATATTATAAACAAAATATTAAGACTAATAGGTACACAAACAATAATCCTTACTTTAGTAAACATACTATAGTACCACTACAACACACAACCTATTACTTCTTTTACATTTAAATTTTTCACCACTCTAGGCACTCAATCACTTGTGCTTTCCTATCCTCTTCTGTCCTCCACTCCTGCTGAAGTTCTCTCTTTATGTGCACGCACAGGTATCACTGCTGCTGATTGAGGATGGTTGCCACTCATCTGGAAAACTGGGAAATGTCAGCGAATTTGAAAACTGTCAGGGAAATCAAGGAATTTTGAACAAGTTAGCTAAATGTCTGGGAATTCTGTAATTGCATGCTATGTTTGGGCAGTTCTATCATCAATCGTGCATCGCTACCAGATTCGTATAAAATTTACTTAGATGATTGTGGACAAAATGCTTAGGCATTTTTCTTTGCAGTTTATGAATTGTGGCAACCCTGTTCAGTTTCCATCTTCAAAAAGTTCTGCTGTAACCTACCTTTCTCACCAAGCCTACTCATTTCAACAACTTTATCTAAATTATTATTATTATTAGCATGCAACAAATGTTTTGCTGTTGTGTACTTAATTTCAATGACAATCCTGTTACTAACAAATTTTCTTCACCAAATTCACAGTTTTTCGCCAATTTCTATAAACAGTTAAAAAAATAGTCCAAAGATGTAATTTATTTTTCTGTTATATAAAAATGTATGTCACATCTCTTTTGTAGTAATCCTTTATAAAAGTAAAAACAATAATGTTATATGAAAAGTCACTGAAATTATATTTGTAATGCAAATTTGTAATTGTCGGCACGTGTCGCCTTGTTGGGGCGAGGGGGGCGGTGGTAGGAAACAGAACAATGCATTTCAAAAACGTGCCCTGGTTCCTGAAGGTTGGGGGGGGGNGGGGGGGGGGGGAAGTGATGATCTTGCCCCTTGAATTTACCATCTCAGCTTATTTTTCCGCGGTGCATGTTTTCTGATTTCAGGCTAACTGTGTCTCCTATTTCGTGATATCTCGGCACTTATAAATTTTACTTGGCTTGCTAGGAGTGTAGGGGAGAGTGGGTGGTGGGTGGGTAGGACTACGCAGCAGGACACGTGTAATAGCCGGCACGCGCATCTTCCTCGGCTTGACCTTTCTCTGCGATGATTAGTGTCGACACGTGTCTCTACACTCCTACACTGGTTATGCNCAGCGCCGCCATAATACTAATGCTCCTAATACGTCACACGTCAATGTGACAATAAACCGTTGATCTTGGTGCTGCTTACGTTGCCTCCACGCATGGAGATTCGTAGGTCAATGCTACCAAGCCAAAAGCAGGACTCATTACCAAAGATTACTTGCTGCTGTTTTGCATGGTTCCATGACAGTCGGTCATGACACCATTGCGGTCTCTGGCAATGTTGATGTGGTATTAAGGGTAGTCATTGTAATGGTCTGCATGCATGTAGTTCCGCTGGCACTCGCAGAGTGCTGCAGGGTCGACACCACTATTCGCTGAATGTTTGCAATTATGGCAATTGGGGGACTCCGTGCATGTTGGACAAGTCATCAGTTCTCCCTCATTGTGGTTTCCCAGATCCTGCCCGTTATGTGTGCTGGCCTTCCTCTATCCACCAACAGCATGCCACTGTAATATCAGCATGACTAGTATGACATACAGTACAGCGAAATGACCATCCCACTTCTTACAGCCCTAAGATGTCACCCCTCTCGAGTGCATCAAACTGTTCGAAGTACTGTCAAACTCATTTCCAAGTTACTACACTTTGAAGGAGTGCTACCAACACAACAGCACGAGTCAGAATGGAAACATGTACTCTGGGATGATCTTATATAGTCTAGTAGGTACAGCAATAATGCCCGCCCTTGCTGACACTTGCACGGCCAAACGTGAAATGTGAATTATGTGCTTGTCTCACATTGTAAAACCTACATATAGACTATTCACGGTAAAGTGAGCACTTTTTAAGGCCCTCCCAACAGGCATTAACCACTAATAAATAAGTTTTATTGCAGCCTTGGATGTTAACTTTGGAGATTAGTGAAATGTATACATTGTGTTTATTAGTCACATGGCAATGTATGTATTAAAAAGTAGTGGAAAAATAAAAAATCAGCTCAAAGGAAAAATTTTGCAGGGCCTTTGAAAGTGCTCACTTTACTGTGAATAGCCTATACCACGTTTCATTTTTGTAGGGTGCTTCCTTGTGGTTGCAACAGAAACCTAATGTTGCACTTGTACTTGATAACACATAGGAGGGAAAATGGAGAGAAGTTATTGTTGGCTTTAATGTAAAACTATCTGTCAGTTTGTTGGTACAGCAACACTCCACTATTTGCAGATTCAAACTAAAACACAAAGATTTGGGACCATTTTACATGTTGTTGATCAACTATTACAGAAAAACAGTGTTCAGCAAGTTGTCCATCACTTTTTTTTGTAGTAGGTATTGTTAAAATGCAACTTTTTCTTTAATAAGCTACTGATATGACTTGAAATTTGAAAATAATACGACTGCTATAATTTTTGGTTGGTTTGTTCAGTTAATCCATTGAAACCAGTGTGTATTAAATTGCTGACTATGATATTTACATTTATCTCTGGATTTTCACAAAATGTCAAATTTTTTATGAGTTGTGCTTCAAAAAATATTTTTAAAAAAAACAGAAGAGAAGAGGTTTGGATTTGTTATATGTATTTATGATTAATTCTGTGACTAAGTAGAATTTTAAATAGTTAAAACTTCAGAAATATTCCAGTTTTACTTAGAAGATTGCAAGTACAATATACCTAGTAATATTTGTAGGGCAACGATGGTGTGAAAACATGTCATTAGGAAATGTGGCAGATACACTTGTAATTGAGTGCAGCAGGTTTGTGTGTAAAGGTACTGACAATTCTGTGTGTGTTGCAGGTCACTCAACTGGCTTGTGGGAGTCTGTATCAGGACATGCACGACATGCTGTCACTGTGCTTGGTCAGTGGTGTGAGGAAAGACGTCCTGGGTTGCTTCCGCCCTCAGTCAGTGGCATCGTCAAGGTGATTAACCCACAAGATGTGTGCAAGTGTGCAGGTAACCTTTACAGTTCACTGTGGCTCTGTGAACTAGAGCCAGGACAAATAACTCGCTCGTCTGATTTCCCACTTATCTTTATAGCATCCTTGCTAAGCCATGGCTGTGAATTTGGAATCAGTCAAGTATTTATATCCTGCATGAGTGGAAACTTGTGCTGGTACTCCGGCAAACTATTTGCATGCCTCCTGTGTAGGTATTTTCTCCTCACATGATTGACTAAAAGGGCTAAATAGTTTCTGTCAACAACAGTGTATCGATTAGACCTATGGTATGCTGTTGATTTAATTATTTTTCAGTTAAGAGAGGTTTACAGTATTTATACAGTAATGAAACTTTTTGGCTGTCAGCATTAAATTCATTTCACTTGTTCATAACAAATATTGCTTCTTTGGCACTCAGATGGTGTGTGAAATGAATTGTCTGTCTGAAAAATGGTTGTATTTATAAAGGAAGCATTATTGTTTTGTTATAAAAAGTTACACAAGGAAAATAATAAACAAGTATCAATTGCATAGTTAAAAATGTAATATGTATTATGCTAGTATCTGTCCAATGTTACATTTAATTACTAACCTGTTTTTTTTTTAAATTTATGATTGTATGTAAAGTATTAAAATCTGATTTTAATCATAGTTCTGAGATATTAAAATTATGTATGGTAATATAATATGTCCTGTATTAATCATTTCATTAACAAAGATGTGGCAATTAAATAAGTTACTGTATATGCTTATTTGCAAATGTTGTGATTCATGGTTTGATGCTTGTTGATATACAGGAATATTATAAATAATTCATTGGGTTTCAAAGTGCTGTATTTTCAAGAGTATTATACCGACAATTAACACTGATGCATGGAAAGAAGCGGAAATTCACCCAAGTTTTCGTTACACCCTACAAATATTCTGAGTACGCCCCCTTGGTCACATGACACATGTCCTAGTGATAGTCAAGTTCAAGGGGATGTGCCCCATTATGTTGGAAGAAGAAATTCCTGGAGCTAGCATTCAACTGTGACATATCCAGGAGTTTGTGGCCAGCCATTTTAATTTCGCATCAGAATGCTGGAAGCATTTTGAGGATGATTTTTTTGCTACAAATTCAGTGAAGCAATGTCCCATTTATCTTGAGAAGTGAATTGTCACAATCACAACATGATGGTGTGGGGCAGTGAACCACCCTGCTCAATTTTGTAGCTTCTGCTTTATTAGTTCAGTCCCAGGTCCCCTTCACCTGGTTTACGTAGGTTAACTTCCTTTACAGTTCTTAGTAAATTAGTAGTTAGTACGGGCCACCGTGGTATTCCTCTCGTAATAAACATGTCTTCTATTAACTTCTGAGTACTAATTGCTAAGGTTGACTGTAACTCCAACTTCCACAGATGTCAGCCCACCAGGGAAGAGCAGGAGACCGCGGTATTCCCAACCTGTTTTCCAACCTAGTGAATGACTGCGGGCTCCCTTAACCGGGTGCACGTATGTCAAAACAATACACATTAGACGACCACCCATACTGTGCACCTAGTGTGCAGTACAGTAGAGCCCTAACCATTAGGTCACAACCACAAGGTGTTTAGTCACTAAGTCCAGTCCATTTACTTATCCACCCCACTGAACTGTTGCCGGAAAGAGTGAGAGACTGGATCTGGAGGTCTGTCTCCTTTGGTCCACAGCCACATCGTTGTCAGACTCCCGGGGTAAACCCACCACTCTAACCACCGCGCCGAACTGTCACGGGTCAGAATACTCTGGTACGACTCTGGTTGGCTCGGCCTCTGCTAAGCTCAACACTTAGTTAGGGTACTTGGTCAACTGCTTCTCTCTTGCATGGCCGACCATAGAACCTACCTATACGCCTTACACCCGTAGGAGTGGTACCAGGTTACATATTAGAAAGGCAGCTACCAACTCCAAACTTAACTTGGGCTGTAACCCAGCCCCAACTGCACTTTGCAGCATAACTCCTCTGTAACAAGCTCAAGCTGCCTGACAGTTGGAGAGGCCTCACCTCCCAGCTCCCTCCTCCTCCTTATTTCAGCCCCCATTCAAGACCACTGGAGAACCACATCTCATCGTCGTCGCCCTCCGCCAAGGACTCAACATAACACTGGGTCTCCCCTACCCATTGTGCCACCTCAGTCGAGCCAGCAGCCCTCCTCGGGCCTCTACCTGCATCACCCACCACAGCACCACCTTCGCCCCGAGCATGGGCACAAACTCAGCAGGAGCCAACCCCAGCTAAAGCAGAGCCAGGAGCTACCTTGTAAGGTCATTCGGCACACTCCAGACTTTGTTCCAAGCCGCCAAACCACGTGGCCCAGGTTATATACCGGCCAGGCTCCAGTGAACAAACCATAAGTCAATCTTGACAGCCAGCCGTGTCTCTGACCGACACTCCTAAAACTAGCACTACAGTGACATCCCCGTCAATCACAGACGTCACGCATCACCCTTCTATCTCAGTTAGGTCATGTACCACATTAATAAATAATTTTATCACATAATTTATTTTCACATTGTCCAAAAATTGTATTTGTATGTACAACAAAAAATTATTATTATAAAAGGGATATTGCAAGAATGAGTTGGCTTAAGAAAGTTGGATTTCTGTGTAAGTGATGACGTGAACTCCCAGGTATTTGAGATAGGCTTTACACATGTGCAATGTGCTGGCCAGAACAGCATAAAACTGTCAGCTGTGGGAATTTCTTATTGGTTGATGGCAAGGTAGAAAGTTGCATATTTCATGATGCTTTTGCCATGCATTTCCAAATACCTAAGAACAAACACTTCCAAGTTTCTTTCAGGATGTGTGGCCAGGAATTTCTACCCCTATTTTATATCAACCCCATTTATAGCATTTGTATTTCTATAATTACTTGTTTTTGAGTAACCATATACAATTTGGGGGAAATCTGATAAAAAATTAACTTTTGGTTCTGCACGTTGCATTTTTCTTGGTAGGCATTGGACTGGACAGTTCATATCTAAAAATAGATACCACCCCCTGTTCTTTGTCCNCCCCCCCCCAAGGCAGTTTAATGTTTCCGTGCAGAGTTGCCAACTTGATTTCTATAAGTGATTTCTATAAAAATGTGGTTGTGGATAAAGTGATTTGAAGGAAGACTGAGGTTTTATTTCTTTTTTCATATCACAATTTTACTGTCTTCAGGTTAGTTCATTTCTCCAGAATATAGTATGTACACCTGGAGAGAGCATGGGAATATCTTGAGAATATGTTTTATTGCATGTGATTATCTCTTTGGTGGTCATGTGGGTTGTCTTGCAGGAATAACGATATAGTTTGGCCCTGTCGTAAGTGAAGTTCTGGGAACCTCTACACTAGAGAAGTATTTGAAGTATCAGTTTATACAGCTTGGAAGTACAGTGGATTCTCTGTATCCATTGTTACTCAGGGGATTGACAAAAACTTTCAATGCATGTGGACTTTCAATGAAATGCAGATAAATAAAAAATGGGACTACCGAACATGTTTAATGGATGCGGACTTTCAATCTATCTGAGTTCAATACATAGAGGTTTCACTGTATTGGGCATTTGTATGTATGTCTGGCAAATAAGTTAATACATATTAAATCATTTCAGATGAAAATTTTTTGTTTTAATGTTTGTTTCAGTTTCAGACAGTGGTTATGTATATGGTTAGCAACTTGTAACATGCAAATTTAAATTATATTTCAAGTTGTGAAAACAAAATGTTATATATTTGGTTACGTTTGATTTAATAAGACTATAATCTAGTTATTTCCTGGTGATTTTTGTATACAATCGAACCCAGTGGTAACGAACATGTGGGTAACGAAAACATTGATATAAAGTAAAGGTTTTCAGGAACCATCAAAAGATCCCAAAAATTTATTAAAAGAATAAAATATTCTTGCCAAAATGAAATAAATTGCAACAAAAACTTAATTAAAATATATTCACTGGCCCACGGCAATATTATGTAGGTATTTATCTGTAGGTACCCTTAAACCATCTGCCAAAACAAAAAAGAAATTGCTTAAAATCATTTTAAAATACGGCAGCAGTGCTTTGAGTTGGCGCGCGCTCCTAGCAAGTTAGACTTCATGCAACTTTTGACTTCACAAAGGGTTCCTTTGTTTTAACCACTCCCTCCCCACTGCAGCCTTCATCCCCTGAGTTACCGTCCAACCATGGACACATAGCAACAGCGGTAGCGAATAACAGTGCGGGTTACAGATCTTCCCTTTCCCTCCCATGAGCACCTTTTATCTCGTAACCATACTATCACCATGTTCCTTAGCCGGGCTTTGTGTGTGGTGTTTAGCTTTGGGATACATTTTTCAATAGTGCTGTTGTAACTTTTATTTTTGGCGTTTCTTCTTGGATTGCAATTGGAATTTACTGCATTACCTGTTGACGCCCCTTCTACTAGTATCTTCTCCACCCACTAATAAAGAGCATGTTTTCCACTTATCTGTCTCTTGTAGCTTTTTCTGATAATGCATGGAACAATTTTTAATTCTTTCCTGTTGAAAGGGCTTTTACGGTGTCTATCCCGGTTTTTCCCTTTCTCTTCTTAGTATAGTAGTTTAGCTATAAGTACACTCAGGGAGGTTGTCATGGACGAATCGTGGCCATGGCAGCCCAATCCCTTGCTGCTGCGATGCATGTTTCCTTGCATGATTTCCTTTCCTTATAGGCATATGGGGCTTAGCCCTGAGATGCAACTAACTCCCGTCCCTACCGCGGGCTCACACATAACACTTAGTTTTAGAGTAGGTTTGAAAAAATAAATTGCCTGTTGACGACCTGCTTACATTATTACGATTTTCTACACTTTTGGATTTCGGTTTTGTGCTTTTTATTGACAACTGTTTTAAGGATTTTTGGCTTCGACTTTGATACAACACATGGCATGCAAGCACCACCCGCTTCTGCTGCAACTCCCCCCCCCCCCNCGGTTTTCTGACGCATGTTTCACATTTGCCCCTGAAAAGTACGTCACGTTCTTCGCACCACTTGTGTTCATGCATGTCGTCTGACTTTACATGTGCAGTGTGTTGGATAAATGAAGGCTTGATTGTGGTGCAGCGTACAAACAATTGTTTTTTTATTTATTTATTTATTTAATTTTAGTGAGAAAGTTGGCCATCATACTAGTTAAAAATGTGTGCTGGCAAATAATATATCCATAGTATGAGTCACAATGTTTATGTTTTTGTGCCGGTAAGAGGAAGTCCACTGCCTTGTGGGATGTATATTTCTATCTGAAAGAATTCTGCTTATTGAAAAATAAATTTGTGTTTCATTAATGAATCATCTAATTTTTGTACAAAACAATTTTCGAAAATGGATTTCGTACTCGTTATAAGGTAAGCGGTGCACAATGTTTTTAAATTTTTATCGTTAACATGAGATCGTTTATGGTCTTTTTATAATATATTTTTATCCAGAAGACTCCTTCGTATTTAAATGAATTAAAATTTAATTAATAAATGTCAAAATTTTTTACAAAAAGGCTTTTAGAAATGGATTTTGCACTTGTTAAAAGTTAAGCAGTGCACAATGTTTAAACTTTATTCTCGTTAACTACAGATAGTTTATGGTTTTGTGGGATACCATTTCAATTGCAGAACATCTGCCTAGTGTATTACTTTAGTATTTACTTTAAATAAAAGTGTTATTTTGCACCATTGACAATGAAACACTGTCTTAATGTGAAATAAAATTTTGTTAAATTGTGGTTCTACTGTATTTGAAACTTGTGTGCCTTCTCACTTTGCTTGTGTTATTAGAACTTGGATTTCTCTGGGTTTTTTATTCCCGTTGATTAATTACTATAATTATTTTTATTTGACTCCGATTTGGTTACATTTTTGGCTTAATGTTGTGAGTAAGTGTTTATGACCCACGCCTTTTGTATGGACTTACGATTTCCTTAAAATGAGTGGAAAGAGTGCCAGCTTGTCACACTTTGTGTGGACTATTTATGGGAAGGTGAGCACTTTTAAAAGGCCTTTGTAGTTTCTTCCTTTCTGCTTTCTTCCATGTGCATATCTTTTTGCCTCAACGTCAACATAAACGTTACCCCACTTGATTTCATTTAATGTTTACAACCAGAAATTGCTGCTTAATTCAACTGAGAAAAATTCAGAATTTTAATATCCAAGCGAATGCTGTCGTGAAAAGAAGGTTAATGAAAATTATCAGTTTCCAAATCAAATTATTTCCTAGATCACCTCAATAAAACTGCTCAGGAAAATAAAATAAATTACGTGAAAATAAAAGTTCTCCTTTCACTTACACGATTATCACAAATAGTTTAAAGTTTGGAAAAACTGTTTTTGCATGGCTAAAGCTTTGAGAATCTATACTGCTGGCTTCTGGTATTGTCCGACAAAACTTAATAGCCCTTTTATAAAAAATTCTTAAAGAAATTTGGTAAAATTCAAAATAATAATTCCAATATAAGTTTTTCCAAATAAACATCTAAAATTAAGCACATGGAAAGCATTCCTTATTACATAGTCATGCGATTTTCTTTACCCAACGAAGCTTATATTCATCTGCTAGGTTCGAAGTGGAGACAGTAGTAACTCAAATTCAGCACTAAAATAGTTAAAAGCAAGCGTTTTGGGCCTCTTCTTTTCATGCCCCGCTTAATTAACACTGAGGCGCCTCTCTGTAAATCTCCCTAGCTTGCCATGGGCAGTCATCACTAAATTAATCTCATATTTTAGGAGCAAAAATACGAAGGACTGCACTACATGGGTGTTGATTAGGAGTCCCCCAGGTTCACGTAGGGCTGCTATCACAACGGATATCTCAGATAAAAACCCTTTTTGATATGAAATTCCCATAAATTAAACATTCTTAAATTCATTCCTCCCTGGCAAGGCTGTGGTGATAACGTACATACTTAGTGCTAGGAGAAAATGAAATTAAAATGTAATTTCACAGATAACACAAGTCCATCCAAATATAGAAATTAAGTTGTATAACTGTTAAAATAAATAAATACTGAAACCAAAACAAATAAAATAAAATTAGAATTTTGAGGTGATGTCCTGAAAATACATTTCTAGCTAATTCTTAGGGTAGGGCTCTAAATATTTACTTTTAAAGTTGTAAACAATAATCCAGCTCAAAAATAAACTAACTACATAAATAAACTTTAATTGATGGTATCTCTACAAGGGTGTGTCAAAATGGGTCCAAAATATCTATAGCGATATACCTGTCATAATGACCTTATTTCTGGAAACATGAGGGGTCATTTTAGTAAGGTTCTACTGTAGTAGGAAGGTACAACATAGGAGATAGGGTATTTGGTATATGGGACAACATACTCTAGACAACTCTGTTCTAAACGGGACGGCAGTAGAATCTAGCTGTACTGCTTTGCGTTGAAATTGGTTATTTGTACGTCTGCTCATATGATTGAACAGCATGAGCTTGTCAAGTATTCCTGTGAGCACAGTGTAACGTTCCCGTGTGCTAGTTACGATATATTAATGCAGCCGCACAGTTGGGCGCCATATTGTAAAGTTCCGCCCGTATTCTCGTTAAGCTAATATTTAGAATATTACAGCCTCACAGGTGGGCGCCATGTTGTTAACGTTCAGCACTTGTTACTGTCGACTGTTTACGTTGCCACGGCTTGCTCAGAGGTAGAAACACGAGACTCAGTTAATTGAACACCAGTTACTTAAGAAGGAAGTTCCAGATTAGTTTGATCTATATATATTTATTTAACATTCAGCCACACAGTTCACAGACGGAGATTTAGTATGCAGAGTACGAACCTTTACCATTAAATATACTATTGCAGATTACCTTGCCACAGTCGTTTACTTAATGATGTTCTTAAAAAAACTGACCCGAAGAAACTTAAAATGCGGCTACCTCCCACACTGGCTGAGAAATGATATATTAAAGTCTAGTTGCCGATGTGGGGGTTCTAGTCCTGTCCGAACGCGGTCTAGGCTAGCATTGCATGATACTTCTCGACTGCCCCGAAGTACCTTCTTCTGACGACTACTTGAATAAGACTGCCCTTCTTGTGCTGCCTATCACCCCCCTCTTCTGAGATAACGGCCTGGCCACGCACGCTCTCCACAACGTTATCGTAACTGACTGCTCCGCACAAACTAATCCTGCGCCGTCAACAGAAACTAACCTCTCGTACAACAAAAACTTGTTGACGTTGCCTGAAAATGCGCTGGAGGAACAAACTGTCGACGCATTCAACATCCCGATAAACTAACCTCTCGTTTCGTATAACATTTGTTGACGCATTAAAACTGCGCCGAAGGAACTAAAACTTGTCGACGTTGCCTGATCCACAGAAACAAACTAATCTAATTAATGCTGACGCTTCCCCAAAAAACCAAAGTTCAAAACGAAACTGTAACCGTCCTCCTGATAAAACGTAACACGGCAACATCCTCCCGATAACCTACAAATGCACACGTCTGCCGGATATACTAACACGGGAAACGAGCCACCACGGCTTTAAACTTGAACCCGATAAAAATATTAAGAAGCTTTCCAAAGCTTCAAAAACACGAAAGAATTTTACACCCATGTCCCGAAAAATTATGAATACTGCGTCATTACAACAGTCATAATGGAGCAAGGCCTGGAGTAGTTATGTAACTGATGCAAGTTACAAAAAAGGGTCTTAGTATCAGCTGAAATCTGAAGTCATGGTANGGAGTAGTTATGTAACTGATGCAAGTTACAAAAAAGGGTCTTAGTATCAGCTGAAATCTGAAGTCATGGTAAGTATTTTGTCTTGTACAGAGGAGATCAGGAAGTATTTTCTGAGTAACTGTTGGGGGTATTTTCTTCTCTTATTCCTGTTAAATTGATATTGTCTTAGTTTTTTAATGTTTCTGTCACATAAAATTGTTAACGTACATGGTTTTAAGGGGCCGTGGTGGTCAGACCACTCGCCTTTCATCAAGACGAACCGGGTTCGATTCCCGGCGGGGTCGCTCAGATTTTCGAATGTGAGAATCGTGCCTGACAGTGCCACTGGTCAGCTGGTTTTTTTCGAGGATCTCCTATTTCCCCCTACCCTTACCTTTCAACGCTGCTCCGTATTCACCCTCATCTGCTCTCAAGACCTCGATGTTGAGAGCCGTCCAAGCCTCTCCACTCCACTACATGGTTTTAACATTGCAAAAGTTTTCTTGTGAGGTAAGACAATTGAGATACGGCATAATAATATGTTCTAGCAATAAATTAGTCAAATTTAATTTTTTGCAGTTGGAACAACAACCTCTGTTTGTTTGCAAGAAAGTGATCTAGCAGTTGCATGGTTGCCTACATCACATTGTTAATTTATAAGCCAAACCATGTTTTTGTGTGCAGAGATAGTGAAGTTAAACCCATAGTGTAGCTGAAAGGTAAAAGTTTTTGGGATTAATTTGACGCTCCCCGCGTCCATGCATTTTTGGCCGTCAGAACACACGCGCTAGCGAAGCCTGCCGGCGGTCTACACCAATAAATATTAAGGGTGGAGAACGTGTCCAAATAAAGGATCCCGCGCCTCACAGCTGCAAAGACGGGCCACCCAAGTTTTCTGCACGTGCAGACGGCATCCGGAGGCAACGGAAGCCACCAGGGCACGAACACAGCTACACTGGGCAGCTGCCCCAAGATACGCCGAGGTCCCACGACCCCGGGCTTCACCGCAATAAAACCCTGAGAGCTTTTGGGGCG
>NQII01006246.1:152431-166828 GCA_002778355.1 Clitarchus hookeri | reverse complement strand
CGCGAACTATACGTAATCTACGTACAGGAACGGGAGGGAGTTGTCTCGAGAACTTGTGTGGCAATTAACTTGTTTTAAAGCAATAATAAAACTAGAGATTTTTCTTGAACTCTTAATCATTACAGTGTATTGATTTATTAGGAAATTGGACCTTTAGAGAACAGTGTCAATCACCTTCCTCCAAAACCACAGCTCTGGGAGTTCTCAAATTAATATCTACATATAACTTGTGTGATTTTTTTGTATGCAGGATGATGATGTGTGTAAGCATTGTACATAAATGTGTTCCACTTAAATTATCTCCCCACAAATTATAGTGATTTTAACATGTTGCCTGATTCACTTTGTTGAGTTGTGTGTTTCATGGCCTAGATTGGAGCAGAGATGAATGCTTCCCTGCTAGCCTCATTTAAGCAGTATGTGGATTCTGCCGCCGCAGTCGTAGTTATATTTGGCCTCATCATCTTTACCATCACAACAACAATATTCATAGCTGTACAGGTAAGAAACTGCAGCATTTTCATGTCTCATAATTATGATATAAATACAGTGAAACCATGCTATAATGGTAACAGATAATGGTGATGTAAATTATTGCTACTGCACATTATTATTGTAACCAAATTTACCATACATCATTCAGTTTACTGTTGATGTAGGGTGCATTAATTTACTTTGTAGGTATCATGCATTTTCTGAATGTCATTCAGCACTCGGAGGCAGATAGTTGATGGCAAAATACAGTGCAGCATGACATCTGACAGTGTACTCTGTTCTGTGAGCACTGCCACTTCATAAAGATTATTCAAATTGGAATAAACACTATTTACTAATAAATGAGGGAATACTTTGGCCATTAGTTGTCCTTAAAAGCACACAGACTGAAAATAAACATCACAGATGATTATCACTACTGCAAATGTCTCATGGTTCCACTGTATTTTGAATATGAGCAAACTGATGCAGATATCTAATTTTAATATATTACATGATCTGCAGTTGTGAGTGCAAATGCAAATTTCAGAAGAATCGTCCTGATGGCCAATAAGGGGTGCTTTTTTTATATGATCAGACATTACATTTTTCAAAGTGCTGTTCACAAACACTTGATAAAATAGATAAACTAGTTAATGTTTTGTAATTATATTTTACATACTCTATGTGAAGTATTTTTTTTCTGCCCTTTGATCACTTGGTTTCTTCGCACTTTTTGAATCAAACCTTTGAAAATCACACCATGTATGACGTGTTTGGTTGTTTCCTACGCATGTCACGTACTACAAGTATTATAGACTGGGTGTGTTTTTGACGTATGTGCGCCCGGTTAAGGGAGCCCGTATTCCTACACTAAGTTCAGTAATGGGTTTGTCAAAGACTCAGTCTCCTGCTTTACCCTGGCGGACTGACTTCTACAGAGGATAAAATCAGTCACCCTTAGAAACTAGTATGCAGAGGTTTGAGAGAAAAACCTATTTATTCTGTGAGGAATAAACACTGTGGCCTGTACTACCTCCTAACTAGCCAAGAATTGACCAGAAGTAAACTACATGAACCAGATTAAGAGGACCTAGGTTTGACCTGAACAAATCAGATACAGCTAGGTAGTTATTACAACTTTCCCTAACTATCTCAATGCCATTTTCCAGAAGAGATGTTGGGGGCCACTACTAGAAGGGTAGTGAGGTGCAACACTACCAGAAGGGTAGTGTGTTTGCCATTACCACAAGTGTGTTTGGCAGTTCAAGGGTTTTGAAGACTTCTTTGGGGGTAGCTGGTAAAGATATGGTAGAGTTTTGGTAGGTCGTAAAGACGTTGGTATCAGCAGAGAGCCCCAGCACACGAGGTGGTGGAGCGAGCTGCTGGAGCTGGAGAACAACTAATGTTCCTCTCCGGTGCAAGGCCTTATATTCTACCTGCCTGCTCGCTCGTCTGGGATGCGGGGGTGCGGGCGGTAATTAGCTCTACCTCTGGGTGGAGCTGCGCTTTCTAGCGCCATCCCTCAGCTCGTGGCTGAAGTAGGTCGCTCTGTAATGTGGTCTTGGTCGCTGGGCCAGCTTCCTTCACATGCTGGGGGGTTGGTGTGATGTCTGACATCAGGGCGAACAATCTTGACTGACGTGTCACTGGGTGCCCCCGCAACAAGGGGCGTACTTGTAGGCACTCGTAGTAAGTTGTTTCAGTGTTCAAACCCCGCCTGGGGTGATGTGAATACACGTCCAGATGAGACGAAGTTATGTTTATTATAGTCAGAATAAGCGTCATGCGTCAACTTCAAAAACATAATTTAAAACACAAATGTTGTAAATAACTAAAGTTTTGAATTATAATTTCTAGTTCTGAGTACGATTTTCTTCCATAGTCATCATCAGTATCATACATCCCGCAACAATTCATTGGCTGATAATATTCTTTGTATGCGAGAGTATTTACTGTTTGTATACTGTGTAGGTTGGTCACATTATCTGTTAAAATTTAGTGTAGTTATATGAAACCATACTGGAAAATGGTAGAAGTTGAATTACACCCTTTTCCTGGTGTTTCCATCCTCTAGATGCTTTTGATGGGGGCATCTGAGAAAGGATGGTTCACCTACTGTTTACAGCATGCAAAATGCAGGGTTTTTGTTCCAAGCGATTAACTACCAAATTAGCCCATGTGCATGATGTGGCCATCCTGTTAGTGACATGCAAACCAAAGTAAGCCAAAGACTGAAATGTAATGCATAAATTGAACTATGCAGACAGTTATTATTCTGAAGGGTAGTTTCTCAAGATTCTGCAAAATTCAGTGGCGTGGAGAAAAATATACAAATAAGGATGATTCATTGTGGTTCTAACTGTAGTGAGATGATTCATTGGGGATCTAGTGTAGTGGGGATTATTCATTGTGGTCAAGTGTAGCAGGGATTATTCATTGTGGTCAAGTGTAGCAGGGATTATTCATGTGGGGATGACTCATTGGGTTCTGGTGTAGTGTGAATGATTCAGCAAGGTTCTAGTGTAGTGGGGATGATTCATTGAGGTTTTAGTGTAGTGGGGATGATTAATTGAGGTTCTAGTGGATCCCCGCTTGTGGGAATTGTGCTGGATCATGCAGTTGGTCGGCGGGTTTTCTAGGAGGTTTCCCCTGTCCTTGCATTCTGGTGCTTCTCAATTTCCACATCATTTCACCCTCATCGGCTCTCATGATCTCATTGTTAAAAGCCGTCCAATCCTCTCCACTTTCCATTCCCCTTTTACACCACTGACCAGCACATTTCATATTTACTGTGTACAGGGAACAGCATATTGGAGGGACACGTGTAGAAGGAGCTGTGTGTTTGGACAGGTGTACGCAGAGGGACTGCACATGGTACAGGTGACGGCGAGCGTGGTCAACTCAACGCTCATGCACAATGAAGAGCTGATGAAGTTGCTGCCAGAGGGTTGGGAAAACACAGTCGACACTATGCTGGACAATGCCTACTTGTATGGCCGGGATGGCATCTCACGTGTGGTGAGTATTACCAAGTCTCAACCACATTGCAACAAAAATTTATGAAACCATACTACCTAAACCAAATGTTTAATACTCTTACTCTTTTCAGTTTGATTAAATATTTATGTAATGATTTATGCCTTTGTTATTTTTTGAAAAATTTTCAATAGATATTTAACACAAAATAATTATCTATTAATATTTTGAAGCATTTTATATGGCTGTGAAATCTTTGTAAACAAACAGTTTCCTGGATTTATACAAGTTACACGTGCACACCCAACACCCACAATACACACAGATGAACACACACAACTCACACACAAAACACAAAACACAGAACACACATCTATGTAAACACATACATACATACATCCATGTGGGCGTGCATACGTGCATGCATGCATACATACATACATGCATGCATATGTATGTACATACATACATTTCAGTAAAAGCATACAAAAATAAAACCAAGAATAGAGGCTGCTCCATGAACGTTTTGAGATTGGGAACAAGTGGTTCGCGAAACCAGCAAAATGAGAAATGTGTGTGAACATTTCTAACACAGATACATGTGTCCGGATTGGTTACATGTATTATTAATAGGGGTGTGCAAATATTCAAAAATTCAATACAGTGTGACTCGTTTATAACGTAACCTTCTACAATGAATTCCCACCCATAGGGAAGTTCCAGCCTTGGTCCCGCCAAACTTATTTTAGGTTAGGTGTTAATTTGTTGGATATAGCGAATCCCTTTGTAAAGGTTGAGAAACATTTTCCAGTGTACTGCAAAGTGCTCTCTTGAATACATTAGATCTTTCAAGGCTCATATTTTCCACCTTTTACAAATTTTTAATTACAGAAAATATTTTCTGATTCATATTAACATTATTTGAATATAGGAAAGTATGCATCAGTGCAAAAATACATACGTTTGCCATATTTATGTTTTGTCAGGTTAGCCAACACGTTGACGTGTGACTCTTTTAGAATAGAAACCTTGCTGACGCCCCTTTGCGAGCGCCTCCCCAGTCAACACGTGTCACGAGGCAGGTGGCGGAGCGCAGTTACACGTGTCCTGCGGCTTAGGCCTTCCCCCTTCACCCACCCACCTCCCTACGCCTCTAGCAAGCCCGTGAGATCTGTTGATCGCAGAGGTTTCACAATGTGGAAACGCAACAGGAAATAGCTGACAGAGCAAGCTAGGAGCAAGGTGCTACCCCCCTTGCCCCCCCAACCTTCAGGAACCAGGGCACGTGTTTTGAAAGGCATTGTTCTGCTTTCCACCACCTCACCCCCTCCCCTAATAATAGAGACACGTGCCGACACTTAAGGAGGGAGGCTGGCATGTATAAAAACCCTTTTACGAGAGAAGTGGGGAGGTCAGTCAATTATTACCGCCCAGAGACGTTAGTTCGAGAGAGCAGTCAGTTGAATATCGCCGCGCAGAGAGAAGTCAACCACGCCGAGGGGGCCGGGGGCACATCGGACCCTCGGCCACGTCAGTGGGTCAGTAGAGCAGCAACCACAGTGAGACGACACCTAGTGCGGACCTGTTTCCAATGCCGCCCCACACCACCGGAACTCATCTCCCGCTGACATCATACCAGCACCCACAGCTGAGATAAGTATACAATCATCGTCGCGCAGAGAAGCCCCCACTCAACCACGAAGTCGTCCACAGTTAATACGAGTAGTCAAATTAGGTACCACACCTCTCAAGTGTTGATGTATGTAGTTTTGGTTTAAACTCCAGACAATATATTCGTCCTTCAAAATGAAACCGTAAAAGACTACATTATTGCAAACCCCTTAACCTTCAGGCATCATATAGTCTGTGCCTGGAGGCATTAACTACGACCCTACACGCCACCCTGTCTTCCACAGTGGTGTAGCGTCAAGCTAATTTGGCGCACAACTGTGGGGCTAGATAAGCCCATGTCAAGTTAATTTGGNTAAATTTGGCGCCCGGACGTGGGACCCAGCGCTATTTAGTGTAGCTTACCTCAACGTCATGAAAAAATATCCTTTTGTAAAGCAAGTGTACCTTGTGGGTTTTCTCAAGTTAAAATACAAATATCACAATAGAAAAACTGTATTAACAGTTTAAAGTTTCATCTAATGCATACCAATTTACAACCGCATAACTCATGTGCTAAAAGCAAAAACATGATACCGTGTGAAGGTCGTTAAAAGAAGAATGCCGGCAGATGGGCAGCATGCTTTTTTTCCTCCTCTTTTACACAGATGTGCTAAAATGTCACACACTCCTACCAAAAAAAGTGTCTTCCCTCTCTCCCTATTTATAATCTGTTGTAACCCTCTTCCATGCACAAAAACAAAGAAAACTTGTGGACGTTTCGATCGGCAACAGATAGCCAAGCGAGGGCAAATGGAAACACATGTGAGAGAGCTTTGTTGCCAGGAGGGGAAGCGAGTAACTGGAGGTGAGGAATGGGTGGCAAGGGCTTCAAGAAGGGGTATTGGGAAAAAAGGGAAACGAGGGATGACAGACTGTTCCACTGTACTTTATCATCAAGTACCTCCGAACAGTTTACAACCACTGCTCCACCTTCTTTAAATTTTTTTCCCTTTGTTGCGCGCACCCCATAATTTTTTATCTTTAGTTTAAAAAAAAAGTGTGCTATACCGGAGTATCTACCATAACTGCTGCTGTTCATTATTTTGAAGACAGGTATTAAAAGTGTGTTTTCTGTTGAAAATGTGCTAAGATATATCTTTTTAAAATGTGCAATGATGGAAATAAATACAAAGCGTTATCCATAAAATATAAACGGGGCATAATTGAAAAGGTCAACTCTAATCCCTCCGTGCCGCACATGTTAATTGGCAAGGAATTGGCACTTGCAACATCCACTTTGAGCACAATATTAAGTAAACGGGATGAGTTAATTTCTTAAGCTGGAAATACATCGCTGAACAGCAAATGGCTTAAGAAAAGTAAATACTCTGACATTAAAGAACCCTTAATTGAATGGTTTTAACAACAGGGGGCACTAAATATTCCTCTGAATGGTGGGATAATAAGAGAAAAGGCAGAAGTAAATAGCACTTAGGCTTAATATTGACTTCCATGCATCCGATGGCTGGCTAGATCGATAAAAAATTGATTTAATATTGGTTACAAAACAGTAAGTGGTGAATCTGGAAGTGTGGGGCAAGATGATGTTGATGGCATGGAAATTATTGTTGCCAAACGTATCAAGCAAAAGACATTTTTAATGTTGACAAATTTGACCTGATTTTCAATTTACTACCAGACAAAACTTTTTCTTTTAAGGGAGAAGCATGTCATGGTGGGAAACAAAGCAAAGAACGCTTGACTGTATTGGCTGGAGCCAACATGAATGGCTCTGAGAAGCTGCCACGCCTAGTCATTGGGTAACCAAAAAATCCAAGATGTTTCAAAAGTATTAAAGTGTTACCATGCAAGTATGAAAATAACAAATCTACCTGGATGACGTGTGCTATTTTTGAATGGTACTTGCAATCTCTTGATGCCAAGATGGGGTGTCAGAACAGGAAAATCTTGCTGTTCATGGACCACTGCCCTGCTCACCCAACAGTAAATGGGTTGCAAAATATTGAAGTTCAGTTTCTTCCTGCCAACTCAAAATCAGTTCTTCAGCCAATGGACCAGGGAGTTATAAAGATGGTGAAGCAAAGGTTCCGTAAATGACTGGTGTGCAAAGTTATTTTGAAAATAAAACCAGGATGCCAGCCTTATAAACTATCAATACTTGATGCCATGCACTATCTAGTTGCTTGCTGGGATTCAATTGAACCAGCTACAATTTCAAACTGTTTTAGAAAGGCCGGTTTCAACATTGATGAAGCTTCATCATACATAAATGATACCACTGATGTTGAAGAAGAAGAAGAAGAAGAAAATGTGGCATGGGAGGGACTAAAAAATCATTTGAACTTTAGCTGCAGCTTCCTGACTTACATGTCGGTTGACGACAATATTTTGCCAACTGAACAGTGGACAGGTGAAGAGTTGTGTGATTAGCAGATGAAGAAACAAAGTAAGGAAATAAATAGAGGATGAGGATGAGGAAATACAAGAAACATCTAAGTCATCATGTACTGAAGCTCTGGATGGTTTTGTAATTGTGCAGAGTTACATTGAAGATGCTACAAACACGATGTTTAGTAGAACTATTCAAGAGAATGATTATTTAGCATTATCATTCATATAGCTTAGAAACTGTTCCAATTATCATCTGAAGTTCCAAACCATATGTGGAAAAGTGTTTTCAATTTGGAGCAGTTTCTGTTTTCAGAATCCCTAAAATCTGTTAAGCAAAAGGAAATTAGTAACTTTTTGAAAAAAAATGTGATAAACATTATAAATTTACCCAATGCTTTAGTGTGAACTGCAGCATAATTTTAGAAATTATTTCATTTAAATGTATTTCATGTAATTAGATTGTGAATATGTATACAAATTTGGTACATAAATTTTTGTAGCTTACTGTATATTGTTTAAAGAAATGAGTTTATGCAAAATGTATTTTAGTGAAAATCTGTCTAATTTATAATTTAATTTAAAGTCTGTTGGCTGATGTGAACTGCAGTATAATGTAACATTCTAGTTTGACTATAAAAATTTTATCAAGATTATCAAATATTGTATTGTATGTACGTAAATTTGGTACTATCTTAATTTCGTGTATTATTTTGCCAAGTATAGTGTATTTTAATTAAAATCTTTTCAGTTGAAATTTTGACATAGCCCATATGACTGTTGGCTAAATTAAACTGAAATGTTCAACATTCTAGTACTTACTCATACTGAAGTTCTGGCTTAGATGCATTCAGGTTTTCCTCATGAGTATACACTGAGGTGACAAAAGTCATGGGATAGCAATATGCAAATATACAGATGGCAGTAGTATCGCTTACAAAATGTATAAATGGGCAATGCATTGGTTGGGCTTTCATTTGTAGTCAAGTGATTCATGTGAAAAGGTTTCAGGTTTCTGACGTGATTATGGCCGCACGACTGGAATTAACAGACTTTGAACGCGGAATGGTGGTTGGAGCTCGACGCATGGGACATTCCATTTCGGAAATGGTTAGGGAGTTCAACATTCCGAATTCCACAGTATCAAGTGTGTGCCGAGGATACCTAATTTCAGGCATAACCTCCCATCATGGACAAAGCAGTGGCCGTCCGCCTGCACTTAATGACTGAGACCAACGACGTGTGCACAGAATGGTCAGTGTTAACAGACAAGCAACACTGCGTGAAATAACCGCAGGATTCAATGTGGGACGTACAATGAACGTGTCCGTTAGGACAGTGCGGCGAACTTTGGCTGTACTGGGCTATGCCAGCAGAAGACCGACTCGAGTGCCTTTACTAACAGCACGACATCGCCTTGTAACGTTCGGCACTTGTTACAGCCGATGTTACGTTGCCACGTCTGCTCAAAGGTGGAACACAAGACTCAGTACTATTGACGCACATTGATTAAGAAATAAGTTCAAGCGTATTTTGTTATATATGCTTATTTAACATTTAGCGACACGGTTCACTGACGAAGTTCCATTATGCAGAGTACGAACCTTCACAATTAAATATTCAAGTACAGACCAGCGCCACAGTCGTTTACAGATTTTTGATGTTTCAAAACTTGCATCGAAATAAATATAAAATGTGTCAACCTCCCACACCGGCAGAGAAATAAAATTAAATCTAGTGGCCGATGTGGGGGTTATCGTCACATCCGTTGCGTCATAGGCTAGCATTGTATGATGCTTCTGACAACTGCACTGACCTGCCCTCACGGACAACTTGAAGTGAAGCTTTTCCTGCTCTCAAGGGCGACTGACCCGAAGAAGTGACTGCTCGAAGGGCGACAGACAGACGCGTCTTTTGTTCTGCCTCTCGCCCCCCTCTCCTGAGATAAGGACACGGCATCTGGTATCTGCCAGCAGCGTCATCCAAAACTGCGCTGTGTCCCACTCTCAACACCTTATCGTAACTGCTCCGCATGAACTAATACTGCGCCGTCAACATAAACGGACTTCTCGTACAACAAAAACTGCGCCGGAGGAACTAAAACTTCTCGACGTCGCCTGAAAGTATCTAATTAATGCTAACACTTAACAAAACTCCAACTTTCGAAACGAAACGGTAACTAGACTCCTGATAAAACGTAAACAGCAGACGTCTGCCCTATAACCTACAATAGCACACGTCTGCCTGATAAACTATCACGGGAAACGAGCCACCACGGCTTTAAACTTCAAACCCGATAAAAATATTATGAAGCTTGGCAAAGCTTAAGAGAAACAAAAGAAATTTAAACATGTGTCCCGAAACTTAAGAATATTGCATGATTACAGCCTGCAGCGCCTCTCCTGGGCTCGTGACCATATCGGTTGGACCCAAGACGACTGAAAAACCATGGCTCGGTCAGATGAGTCCTGATTTCAGTTGGTAAGAGCTGATGGTAGGGTTTGAGTGTGGTGCAGACCCCACGAATCCATGGACCCAAGTTGTCAACAAGAAACTGTGCAAGCTGGTGATGGCTCCATAATGGCGTGGGCTGTTTTTACATGGAATGAACTGGGTCCTCTGGTCCAATTGAACCGATCATTGACCGGAAAGGGTTATGTTCAGCTACTTTGATACCACTTGCAGCCATTCATGAACTTCATGTACCCAAACAACGATGGAATTTTTATGGATGACAATGCGCCATGTCACCGGGCCACAACTGTTCGCAATTGGTTTGAAGAACATTCTTGACAATTCCAGCGAATGATTTGGCCACCAAGATCGCCCGACATGAATCCCATCGAACATTTATGGGACATCATCGAGAGGTCTGTTCGTGCACAGAATCCTGCACCGGCAACACTTTCGCAATTATGGACGTCTATAGAGGCAGCATGGCTCAATATTTCTGCCGGGACTTCCAACGACGTGTTGCGTCCATGCCAGGTCGAGTTGCTGCACTTTGCCGGGCAAAAGGAGGTCCGACACGATAATAGGAGGTATCCCATGACTTTTGTCGCCTCAGTGTATATTTCCATTATAAAATTCTTTCCCAGTCATAAAGTTTCCCCTCTATAGTGAACACAGAAATTGTTCCCTTCAGATTCATTATAACAGTGTTTGACTGTAGTTGCGAATAGTAATTTACCAATTATTCACATTCGACTGCAATTATGCTTGACCTATTTTCACCATTTGGTCCAACGAGGCCGGATATTCTAGTGCCTCGTGAACTCTAAATAATTAATAAACGTANGGGTTTGACTGTAGTTGCGAATAGTAATTTACCAATTATTCACATTCGACTGCAATTATGCTTGGACCTATTTTCACCATTTGGTCCAACGAGGCCGGATATTCTAGTGCCTCGTGAACTCTAAATAATTAATAAACGTATTTTATTCTCGTTAGGCACGCACTGTGCAATCAAGACCCACCTCGAAAACAGGTCAGTGACAATGAGGTACTTTTTTTCCATAGTGCTGTGTGGTTATGAGCCCATGAAGTCCAAAATGACTTGGGTCCATGGAGTCTTGAGTTGTCTCAGAGTTGATTATGATTTGGCAGTTGGCCCTGGCTTGGCACGGGCACAGAACTCACATTGGCGAACATACTCACGGAGATCTTGATGTACGCCGGCCCAGGTGTACCTCTTGGTGACCTCGTGGGTGGTCTCTTTTGTCTCTGGGTGGCCTGCCAAAGGGTGGTCGTGAAAATGCTGGCAGAGTGAAGGTCGCAGGGTGTGGGGTACTCGTATCTTCCACTCTTTCTGACCCCTGGATAGGCTCCAAACAATACCATTGGCCTCTTTGTACTGGTCAGACTGGGTGTGTACCAGGTTCTTAGCTTCCGGATCATTCTACTGAGCAGTCATGAGTACATCCATGCTGTTAGTGTACTTAAGTTGCTGCAAGGTTATCTTAGTGCACGGTGGCAGAGGTGGTGGTACGACTCTCTTCCTGCTATGGAGAGCGGAAGTCTCATGGTGCATGTCCAGGAAGCGTGACAGTGCATCTGGAAGCTCGTTTGTTCATCCTGGGCAGTGCTGGAGAGTGAAGTCAAGTTCTTGTAATATTATTGCCCACCGTGCTAACTTAACTTTCCTGTTGTTTGCAGTTTTTAGCCATGTGAGCGCATGGTTTTCTGTGGGGACAATAAAGGATTGGTCCTCCAGATAATATCTATATTTGCATATTGCCCATACAATGGCCAAGAATTCTTGCTCATGGGTGTCATAGCGCTCTTCAGTGGGGTTCGGCAGGGTGCTGCTGTAAGTGATGATACACTTCTTTCCGTGTGGCGTATCTTGATTCAGAATGGCTCTCAGACCTTGGTTGCTGGCATCGGCTTGTGGTTGGTGGAGCATCTCTAGGTGTCAGAAGGCGTCTTGCAGTGATTCGAAGGCTTGTAGCTGAGAGGCACTCCTCATTTCCAACTATGGCCTTTTTTGAAGCAGTTCATGTTGGGGTCTCATGAATTGAACAATGTTGGGTTCATAATCCCCGAGCCAATTACATAAGCCTAAGAACTGCCAATTGTTTCTTGTTGGCGGGTGGAGTTGCCTCCAAAATAGCTAAGACATTTTGTTCCTGGGGGTAGTTACCCTCCTTTGATACCACGTGTCTCATGTCCAGTTTAGCAGTAAAGTCATGGATAGCCAGTTTCTCGAGAACAAGATTCAGTTGGGTGAGGTGCTCGTCCCAGTTCTTAGAGTAGACAATGTCATCCAGTTATGCTGTGCAGAACTTCCCTACGTACCCTGCCAGGGCGATGGAGTTCATCATTCTTTGATAGGTGGCTGGAGCATTTTTTAAGCCAAATGGTATTACTCTGAACTATAGCTGCTCTCCGTCGGGAGTGGTAAAGCAGCCTAGGGCTTTGAGTTAGGGTGCAGGGGTATCTGCCAGTACGTGGCTGCGCATATCAATGGTGGAGAATATGGTAGCTTCGCCGAAGTCTCACAAGGTGTGCTTCAGGCGAATGGCGGGAGGTACGACTGAGTGCATGGTTTTTTTGAGGTTGGAATAATCATTGCAAAACCGCACGTCGCCATCTTTCTTTGGTACCATCACTACACTGGCATTATATGGTGATCGAACTGGTTCCACTATCCCCTGTTGCCTCATCTCTTGGACCTGCTGTCTGATGATCTCCTGTTTCTTGGCTGAGGGGAGGAACGGTCGGTTAACACCAGTGCGGAAGTTGTGAGGTTGATCTCGTGCTGAAGCATAGTAGTTTTTCTTTACTGGGTTAGTGGCTTGGAGTACCATAGCGTGGGCATTGAGAACCTCCATCAATTGCTGGAGCTGCTGTTTTTGGATCAATGGTTGATTAGCTCAGGGGCGACCGTCTGCACTGGGTCTGCGTGTAGCGGGGTATCCCATTCGATAGAGATCCGTGGTTGGTGGCCCAGGTAGATTTGCCTTTGCCCATAATATAGGATGCAATTCTGGGCTTCAAGCCTTGGTTGGTCTAATATAACGGGTTCTTCTAGCTGATTAGTGACAATGAAGGTCATATCAGCTTGAATGCTTGCAATGCTGATTTGAACTGTAATTTGTCCCCTCATAGGTAGATAGATGCCTTGTTGCACCAGCTGGATTGGGACTTCCAGGGGCTGAAGGCTATCATGATTTCCCTCTCACGGGGTTTCTGTGCGAATAAAATTGGCAGTGGTGGCCGTATCTATAATGTATTCCCGGTGACGCTCCCCGCGTCCATGTATTTTGGCCGTCAGAACACATGCGCTAGCGAAGCTCGCAGGCGGTCATAATCAATAAAAATTAAGGGTGGCGGACTTACCAAAAGAATACCGCCAGGCTGTTCCTGCACATGCAGACGGCACCCGGAGACAACGGAAGGCACCAGGGCGCAAACACAGCGAAGGATTTGTATAGGAATATGGGAATGCCAAAGGTAAATACCTAAAACTTCTTGCGTGTGGCAAGAATGTTAATAATTCTTAATTGCCAAAGTTGGGTTAAGTTGCTAGGTATTAATTTTCATATAAAAATTACTGGAGGTAACTAGTATGAAAAGGGTTACTTATCTTTACCCACCGTCAGACCGCTCGTGTGGAGCGGCAGGGGGACTTAGAAGATAACAGGGTTTTTTTTTGTTTCTAAAATGGTAAGAGAAGCTTACTTGCATAACCTGTCTGAAACTGTTCAGTAAAAATTTACCCCGACCTGGACGGGCCGGGCAGTACGGCAGTGCAGGAAGTGTAATGAACCAGTGTAATTAAGTATAAGGTCTTGTAAATGGTATCGTGCAATGTTAATGTGTAGGGAGATTGTAAATAAGCTAGGTAACCAGGGTAAGTGTGAGACAACCCCCCACCCCTCAACCGCCTGAGAATCCGGAGCAGGTAAGAAGACCAACCCCGCGGTCTTCCCCACTTCGACAGCGCGGGAGCAGCGCCAAGCGAGCGCACAGAACATCGAGCAGCCCAGATGACAATCAGAAGACAATTTGCATGAGTGCTGACGCCTGAGAGCGGTGGGGATATTGACGCTCCCCGCATCCATGTATTTTGGCCGTCAGAACGCACGCGCTAGCGAAGCTCGCAGGCGGTCAACATCAATAAAGATTAAGAGTGGCGGACTTACCAAAAGAATACCGCCAGGCTGTTCCTGCACATGCAGACGGCACCCGGAGACAACGGAAGGCACCAGGGCGCAAACACAGCTGCTCTGTGCAGCTGGCCGAGGGACCCGAGGTCCCACCAGCTGCGTCGTCTGCCCGGGGCTTTTACCGCAATAAACCAAGAAAGCTTTTAGCGAACGTACGAGTAGAAGGGCAGCCATATCCAGGGACAAGGGAAGGACCACGTGCGTGCGCTGACCCAAAGGCCGCCCACCAAGCAGCACGTGCAGAACAGGA
>NQII01006246.1:135930-150878 GCA_002778355.1 Clitarchus hookeri | reverse complement strand
AACTATTTCTTTTCAGCTATAACCAACATGTCCCTTCAAAATCCGTTGTTAATTCGTACGGACTTTTAACAAATTATTATAATTTATTGAAAAAATATACTTAAAACTTAAAACAACCAATTTATATAGTGCTTCAGTGCTAAAAGCAAGACAAAACCTTTTTACATATACAATTTTTTTATAACCAATTCAACATGTAACTCCTAGGGTGATTTTTCAAAGGTTCTTTTCAAAAGTATCAAAGATACCGTGAATGGATTATAACATTGCTACTGCACCTGCATTTCCCCATTGCATCAAGACTCTCAGGGATGAGTGTGGTGGCCGTTCTTTAAGCGGAATGCTTGTTCTGTTTTGCCAGGAGCGGTGGCCCTGTCGCTCTCTCGGCTTGCTCTTTTCCCGAAAGCTTGGTTGTATCTGATTTCTGTGGATGTGTACTTGGTCCTGTTCTAGCTGCTTTTCTGTCTGCCATCTGCTCTTGATGGATGATGCAGTCATGGTGGAAATGCCGCTCGGGGTAGTACCAGCATTTGCAAAGCTCAGGCTTGGGTGGCTGTGGGAATTCTTTGCTCTTACCCTCANATGCCGCTCGGGGTAGTACCAGCATTTGCAAAGCTCAGGCTTGGGTGGCTGTGGGAATTCTTTGCTCTTACCCTCAGTAACTGTTGGCTTTTGGGGATTGTCAGTGGGAGTTGGGCGTGCGGCTCTCTCGTCCTGCTCATATCCGTTTGCCCTCTCGACTAACCTATGATGTCTTGGGGCTTGGGTGTCCAAAAGTGTGGTCAGAGGTAGGGTTGTGTAAGGCGTAGGATGGTGGCGATGCAGATCTGTTGGTCTCCCTCAGGGAAAAGTCTCTGAAACATTTGCTGTTTTCGCCTGATAAAGATTTCTACATCTTTCTATGGGTCTTGGTGGGTACTGTAGAAGGTTGTATTAAGGTTGTCAAGTACTTCTGGCCTGGAGAACTTTTTAATGAGGTGCCTGCATAGCTGCTACCATGTGGCCACGAATTCTCTATAATGATTTCCACCAATGCAGAGTCGAGTCTTGCAGCTGTTTTCTGGCTCTCGGTAGCCATTGGCTTGTGGCTATGCTACTCTGGCAGAACTCCTGCTGGCAATCCTCTATGAACCGAGACGGATCTTCATGTGGAGAGCCTGCAAATTCTGGTAATGACAGTCTGTCAAAGGCGGCACCTAATGGCAAATCAGGGTCAGCTGGGAGGCGTGGAGTGTAGAGGCTCTGTTGGCATGTTTGGCATCTAAATGATAACCCTTTTAGGTCACATGGTTGATCGGTCCACCCTAGTAGTTACCATAAAAGATAAGGCAAATAAAAAAAGGGAAGCAGCCCACCCCAGCCGCTGGTATTCTTTTAATGTCCTCCACGGTATCACCGTACAGCACACCACACACAGATGTAATGAAAGAAAAATTTATGATATACTTAACACGACACCACAAATTGTTGATGCAGTTTCATTCAAGAAATATATTTTTTTCCTGAAACTATATACACGAGTATATACAGTGTTTTGATATTTTTCTGAAATAGTCTTTACAGTGTACTTTTGCTTACTTCCACTCATATTATTTCAAATGTAAAAAAAGAGAAGAATAAAATACCAAATTGTTACATGGAAATTTATTTTTGAAACAAACTTCTGTACACCTCATTCTTTCATTTAACGGTATTTGTAGTTCAAACCAATTTTTTTTTTTTTTCGTCCTGGATAAATGAGACAGCAATGGGCAGACTGCAAGAGTTCTTTGTCAGCGTACTGGTGGAGTGTTGTTCAACACAGCTGTTGCCTGGCTGCCGGTACACAAAAGGCAGCCGCGGCCTGGCCGATGCGCATAAGACAGCCGTTTGCAATGCTTTGTTTCTTACACAGCAAGAATATAATCAATGCATCGTATATAAATTATCTGAATTTTACTTTTACTTTGAGGACATTTACTTTGAACTACATAGTGTGCAGAATTTTGAATTAACCAAACTCCAAAGCATATAAAATTCCATTCTTATGTTTGGGGGCTAGCAACAACTTTGATATACCTATAATTTTGAATTAACCAATTTTGAATTACGAGGTTTTACTATAGTACAGTGCTAGAGAAGAGAATTGCAACCATTTGTTGCCATAATAAGTGCAACAAACTTAGTTATCTACCCATTTCNGTACAGTGCTAGAGAAGAGAATTGCAACCATTTGTTGCCATAATAAGTGCAACAAACTTAGTTATCTACCCATTTCTGTAGAATTTTATACTTTTTTCAATCAAATTTTTCACAATTCCTTAGAAAAGGGTTCTTATTTCAAGAGGGTTGCTATTGCTGGGGTCGCAAAATTGAGAGTTGACTATTTTCTNGTACAGTGCTAGAGAAGAGAATTGCAACCATTTGTTGCCATAATAAGTGCAACAAACTTAGTTATCTACCCATTTCCGTAGAATTTTATACTTTTTTCAATCAAATTTTTCACAGTTCCTTAGAAAAGGGTTCTTATTTCAAGAGGGTTGCTATTGCTGGGGTCGCAAAATTGAGAGTTGACTATTTTCTNGTTCCTTAGAAAAGGGTTCTTATTTCAAGAGGGTTGCTATTGCTGGGGTCGCAAAATTGAGAGTTGACTATTTTCTGTTTGGTGAATAAATACTCACTGTGGAGTGGACTGCATTTGCCAACTGTAGGTGTGAGTTGAACATCTAGCATGGATCAGAGTGCTATGTTGGTGCGAGCACCAGTTAAATTTTGAAGTCATTAGAAACCTAAATATTTTAGAAATCTTAATATGTATATTGTTTATAAAACACAAACAGATTTAATTTGCCACTAATTCACTCATTCTGTCAATATTATGTTAACATGGTACAAGGAAATACTTCTCATAATTCACTGCTAGCTTTACACAGAGTGAGGAAAATGGTTAATATAAAAATATAGGTACTACACAATAAGGGGCAGTGATTTTTTTTTCAAAGGTTGATTTCAGAAGTGCTCACTTAACTAACAGCCTATAGGCTATAGAATCTGTCAATGTTAATGTTTAATCGAAGGGTAAGGATCTACCAGAGAGCTGAAGGAAGAAACCAAGCAGAGTCTTCAGAAGTGCTCACTTAACCATGAACCAGATAAAGAATTCAATACAACTGACAAAGCTGTGAGAGTATAAGTTAGTGTGAGGGAAGAGATTTGAACGGCACTTGACAGTAGATCTTGAGAGCTGAGTGAGTGTATAAGGTTTGTAATTGGATTCAAGTTTTTATGTTTGTTACATAAGTGTTGGAATGCAATTTTATAATTTTGTATGTTTATTACATAAGTGTCATAATGTAATTTCATAATATTGTAATGTTCCCGTCCTTCTCGTTACGATATATTTAGAATATTACAGCCTCACAGGTGGGCGCCATCTTGTAACGTTCTGCACTTGTTACACTGCCGAATGTTTATGTTGCCACGGCTTGCCCTCGACTAGATCAGAAGGTAGAAACATGAGACTCAGTACAATTGGACGCTAGTTACTTAAGAAAGAAGTTCCAGAGTATTTATAAATATATATATATATATGTATATATATTTATTTATTTATTTAACTATTGAAGTTTCAAAGTTCACAGACGAAGTTAGTTTGCAGAGTACGAACTTTCACAATTAATTATACCAGTGCAGAAAACAGCGCCACAGTAGTTTACATATTATTTAGGTGTCTGAAAACTGTCCCGAAGAAATAATACCTGCTACTACTTCCCACACCGGCTGAGAAATGAAATAAGAAAGTCTAGTTGCCGATGTGGGGGTTCTCGTCCTGCCCGAACGTGGCCTAGGCTATCATTGCATGATGCTTCTGACGACTGCGCTGACCTGCCCTCACAGGCGACGTGAAGTGACTCTCCCTGACGACTGACTTGAATAAGTGAAGAGTGCCAAACAGATGCCTCTTTTGTGCTGTCTCGCACCCCCCTCTCCTGAGATAAGGGCCTGCATCCGGCATCTGCCAGCAGCGTCATAACACGTTATTGATACTGCGTTGTCAACAGAAACGAACCTCTCGTACAACAAAAACTTGTTGACGTTGCCTGAAACTGCGCTGGAGGAACTAAAACTGTCGACGCATTCAACATCCAGATAAACTAACCTCTTGTTTTGTATAAAATTTGTTGACACATTAAAACTGCGCCGAAGGAACTAAAACTTGTCGATGTCGCCTGAAAAAGCTAAATAATGCTGACGCTTCCCCAAAATCCAACGTTCGAAACGAAACTGTAACCGGACTACTGATAAAACGTAATCAGCAGACGTCCGTCCGATAACCGTAAAACGGCAAAAGTCTGCCGGATAAACTAACACGGGAAACAAGCCACCACAGCTTTAAACTTTAAACTTCAGACCCGATAAACAAACTAACATTTTTTATTTGAAACACAATAAAAATATTACGAAGCTTTCCAAAGCTTTACAAACACGAAAGAATTTTACACCCGTGTCCCGAAAAATTATGAATATTGCATCATTACAATATATATATGACCATCAAAAATAGGTAACTACCATTAGCACAATAAAACAAGATACTTAACAAATAACTTGTAATGAGGAGGAGCGTATGTTTTTATAGGTGCATGGTTGGCTGAAGGATGTGGAGGAAGCGAAGGCAGCACAGATAGAGGAACAGTTGCTGGAACTGTGGGACCGTGTGTACCAGGCATGGATGATGTCTGGGTCTGATCCCACAGCAATGGGGCCGTCAGTCTCCAGCAATGCTGTGTTCACCAGTTGGGAAAACATGCAAGAACTTGTCAAGAAGACACCAGGTAAATATCTCATAGCTGTCAACTAGTGTCACTATGATGTATGTTATGACCAAGATGCTTTGTAATACTCAGTTTCTTGAGGTACACTACCTTACCAATTTGTATAAACCAGTCTCCACTTAGAAGAAATTGTCAAGCCTAAAAATGTTATGTACTTTGGTTAGAAACAGTGAATACTGTAATTTATTTGTAAGTCCTGTAGCCTTTTGAAATGTGGCAAAACCGTTGTTGTCTTTAATCACCAATGTACAAAATACAAGTTTTCTGAACGACCATGACTAAAAAAAGTATAAATTACTTAGGAGGGTTAAAATCTGGGGTCACATAAAACAAACCAAATTTGTGCCAGTCAACTGAAACATAGTTACAATTCACCAAATTATTTCTGCATTTGCGTAAGGAATTTATGGTTAATACTTAATTGAGCTGTGCCGATTTAAATCTGTTTCTGCTGAATTTGCAGATGTTGACCAAATTGGTGCTTCTGTGGATGTGTGAACTACAGATAATTTTCCACCAATTTTACAAAAATAAAGTGTTGCCAGTAGTTCTGAGGTACTCTTCAGTAGTAAGTTAGAAGACTTGCCTTTGTGAATATTGAAAGGGTTCTACACTCTTAACAAAACCTTTCATCAGTACATCCACTGCATTTGAGGATCAGAGGCCCCCCCATCACAACCTTGGTAGTAGGGAAGAGTAAGGATAGGGAAAGGGAAGAAGCAGGACTATTTTTTTACAGCCACTCCCATCAACAAAAGGTGATGGAAGGGAGGGAGACAGACCTGAAAAGAAAACACACATATAAAGCAGGTTTAGATTTTTAAAAAATTTATTTTAGCTTTGCCTTTCTTTTCTTAACACGGAATATTTTAAGTTTATAAACTACAGAATATGTTATTATTTTCTGTGACATACTGTACCTATCCACACCAGGGGCCTGTTTCGTTAAACAAGTTACAAGAGAATTAACGTGAAACTTCTAACATAATGGTAGTTGCTGTTTCGTAAAGTTGCAAGTCACCATTGTTTGCTACAAGTGAAATTAACCAAGTTAAAAGTAAATATTACAAGTCGAATGGTGATTGCATTTCCCAAAAGAACTTATATAAACACACACGTAAATATGACAATATTTTTTACAAGCCCTCTGATTTTGGTAAACAATTTTATAAATTTGAATAGACGAGTGAGTGGCCATTATTTACACAGAGGAGTATGTATTTATTACTAATATCACTGTATTTTTTATACTAAATTGCACTTACAGTTAATGTAAGGATTAATATATTTTCTTATCCGGAAGGGGTAAACAAATCAAATTTTCAGGGTAGGAGAAGACCAAGAATGTTCAGAAAAAAATTAATGTTTTATTATGACAATAGCAAACAATTTTATTAAGAGTTGGAGAATGGCTGGTGAAAATAGGATCTTTTTTAGGAATAACTGTGACTACACAGCAATGCACAGTCTCTGATGTTACGTTTCTTCTAGGGGATGAAACAAAGGAAGAGTAAGGAATTATTATTTTAGTGGATTTAGTAGGTGTCCTGTAGGCACAGGCACAATTGTAGGTGCAAGTACCATAACATAGCAGCCCGGGGGAGGACAAATTCTGGCGTATTCTGATCGGGAAGGAATCCACTCTTCCTGGGGCTGGTGTCTTGGAGTTAACCCCTGCTGAAGTCCTGCCACAAAGAAAAGCTGGCAATCTGTTTCTCTTCCCATAACATAGACATGATACAGTACGAGTAAGGTCATAATAATATTCATTTGCTGATTTTTGTAATATAAATTAACATGAGTGACAACTGCCCATGTGACTTGGGACATTAAAATTGGAGTGGTAAGAAAAAGTGGTCACAAAACATAATTTGCAGAGGGAGAATTTTTTTGTCAGTCATCTCTAAATGCAGCGAGATATTAAAATAACATGTATTGTAGGGTACAAAATGAAGGTTTTAGACAATCAGACTTAGAAAGATGGTGCAAAATTGTTAATTGCAGATATATTCTAAACCATTTGTGATATGGGAATTTTTTTAGAAACATTTATTGTCTATTATTTAGTTGCCAACAATTTTTGTCCTGTACATTTTTCTCTACAACACACCATTTTTTAGATATGATGCTTAATCTATGCATTTTTGTGTAATCAAGGAACCTAACTTCAGCCACTAACATTGTTTCTTATGGGGAAACATGATTTAATTAACAAACATTTTGCATAATGAACACTTCCCTGGAATGTAACCTGTTCATTAAACATTAACACACGGCTGCATATGGGATATACTATTAAAATATTGTTTAAGTTGTTCACCATAACTGTGATTATGTGGTACTTTTGTTATTTATTGATTAAACACAACAAACTTATGTAGGGGATGTAAACATGAAATGAAATCACGAGGCAATGTTTCTATTGACGTGAGGAGGAAGGATACGCAAATGGAAGAAAGAAGAAACTGTAATTATCTAGTGTGGGGACTTTTCTGTAAACATACACCCCCCCCNCCCCCGGAAAGTGGTATATTTCCACTCTACTAATTATGCAGAACACAAATATACTAGGGGCATTAACGTCCGACCAATTTCGTGATATGTGCCCACCTAACCTAACTGGACTTAACCCCACGACTAGTGAATCACTATTTTTCATTTTTAAACTAACCTAGGATTGTAGGGTGTTAATCTAACATATGATAGTAGAGTTTTAAACTAACCAAGGATAATAGGGTTTTAAACTGCGCTAGGATTTTAGTCTAATCTAGGATTTTATGGTTTTAAACTATGCTAAGATTTTAGGGTTTTAGTAACAGTTAAACACACTGGAAATCTATGAATCAACTCACCTAGGTAGGCGACTTATATACAAAACACCACGATCTTCTACAACAAAAAGTAACACCCGCCACATAGGCGAATATTACTCACAGAAGCACTCATTTTTGCACCCTCCAATCTTAAAAATCACAAGCCTTCGTACGGCCTGATTCGGACTTCAGAACTCACGATCGCAAAAATCACATCCGCACTGTCTCGCGTCTCAAATGCAACTAACGGCATCTCAACTGCAACGTAAAATCCCGTGACAATGACATATACAGTAAACAGCCAATAAGGTGACGGCACGATGCACATTTATTAATTTCACTAATGCATTAATTCACCAAAAATTAAGGCGTCCGACGTAAATAAAGCGGCGGGCCGCCCATACTATTAACTATTTTATTTAATACGTTTTATTTATTTTAACATTACGCCCTCCTGAATATCCGCTCCCGGTAGGTAGCGTCGGAAAAAGCTATGTGCAGCCATTAAAAATGGCGACCGACGTTAAACATAGCGGCCAAAGTGCTCTTACTTTTGATGAAATTTTTAATTTATTCTACTTATTTTAACATTAAGCCCTCTTCAGTATTAAAAAGGTAAGCTGTGCAGAACCTATTAATGCTACTTTCGTTGGTCTATGACATTTCCTTCAGAAAAGCCCCTACACTAGATAATTACCGAAGAAACAGCAAAGGGCTTTCAGAAGTGCTCTTTACCATAAACAGTCTACTTACAGTGTGAAAAGCTGGCTCTCTTTCCACTCATTTTCATTTTAACGAAATCACAAGTCTGTATAAAGTGAGAGGATTATGAACGTTATCAAATCAGAGTCCAAAATAACTAATTGTAATAAGTGGTCAGCAAACAGTAAGAAAAATCTAAGAGAAATCCAAGTTGTAATAACACAAGCAAAGTGAGAACGCAAGTGAGCAAAAACACAATGGCAGGAAAAAATTATGAAGTTAATCATGTGTGGAAACATTCTGCCGCCTGAGAAGTGGAGGGTGGGTGGAGTCAATAGGTATTAGCTAGGGCTGAGGAAAAGGGGATGGTATCAATTTTTAGATATGTGCCACGACCAGTACAGTTCTCATCAAGAGAAACATAACCTGCAAGGTAGTAAAACAAAAGAGCAACAAAATTATTTTTCAGCCGATTTTCCTCAAGTTTTGAACTTCTTAACCAAAAATTTTACGGTTCCTCAAAAACTAGCTGTTATAGAAAGATGGATACTGAAAATGGGGTTAATATAGAGAGGTTCTACTCAGGGGTGGCTCTTGTCAGTGGGTGTAGGGGCACATGCCCTCCCAAATAAAATTTAACATGCTCCAGCCAATAAATACTTTTTTATATATCCTTATTTCATAATTTAAGTGTACAAGTAACCTATTTGGTCATTAACTTCTGCATCACTAGACTGTGAATAGTGTATCCTAGTTAGGCACTGACAATGTTGTTTCTTGCAGTTTAGGGGCACAGATTAGTCTGTTGTGCCCACGCTGCTGTATATTTTTCCCTTGCCGAAGGTACACAAGACATCTCTGAAATAACTAAAGTGCAATAGAATCAGGGCACAAGCCACCTGTGCCCACACAGTTCAGGCAGTGCTATAACAGCGTGATAGATGGCAGGTGCATTTTGCCTGCGATACTTATTTAAATCTGTTGCAGCAATGTGTTTCTTGATGTCATAACGCATTATGTACTGTTTCTATTGCAGTATTATATTCAAAACTTGAGAATTTGTGAATATTTTGAAAATAACAGTGCATGATGATATAGTTTTTAAAGTTTGTGCATTATTCAAATTTTGATGTTTGTGCAGTGTTTTTCTTCCTGTGTTACTAAAGTGACATGTAGCATGCCATATTTATTTTTTAAAAAATGCACAGAATTAAAACATTTTTTAGGGAATCAGCTAGTGTATCAAGATAGGCTTGAAATTAAAAATCTTGGCTCTCGTAGACAACAACTTATCCAAACGCTAACCTATCACAACCAAAAGAAAAACACACACGTAATTTGAGTAAAAGAAATTCATAAAGCCATTTGGTTAGCAGGATATGATGAAACAATGTTTTTTTTTGTTCAGGCGATACGTGAGTGACAACAGGTGTAGTTAGCCCAAAACATTTGGATGACAAGATTAAAAAACACTAAGGGAACTTTTGCAAAATGAAAGGAAAATGGTAATGCTAGGGCATGTAGATATAAGAAATCAGTTATATGATGTATACAGAAGGCCAGTTAAAAAAATTAATAACTAGTAATCAATCAATTTTGTGTATTTTTTAATTGAGTCTTGGAGATCATAATGAAACTACTAAAAGTGAAAACCTGGGTGTGTTTAGAGGTTTGTAAGAGTTTGTTCAACTTAAATAACGTATTATATTAGATTTTTACTTTGTGCCCTCCTTTGAAATTCTTCCTGGAGCTGCTACTGGTACTGTATATAGATTTGTATTTTTGATTATTCCAGCAAAGTGATTTGCATTATGTATTAAACAAATTTCGAACTAACACAATTAAAAGCCATATAAAACCCAATTATCCATGTTAGAGAATTGGATACAATTTTGGGTTAAGCAAAGTTTATGATGTTTTACCAACCACTGTTATATTCTGTACCATATAAGAAGGCCACTTTTTGACAGCTCGGCGAAAGTAGCGCCACTGTTTACATCTGACTACGTATCCTTCCGCCATCAGCTGGTCCGTCACGCCGGGGCTGTATTTTTTATCAACACGCTGTCAGCTAATCCAATTCTCATTGTACTGTAATGCTAAACAAATTTTAAGATATTTTAAGACTGACATCTGTCTAAAAATATAAGTAGGTTATAAAAGTAAAAATATAAAATGTTAGATATTTGATAACTCTTTTTTAATTTGTCCGAGATAGTGAATTTGGGTTAAAATTGGCGAGACGGTCTGTTGTATCTATTATTACACTTTGGACGTTATAGCTAATATATTCGAGTTGGAAATATGTGACGTGGAATAACGTTAGAATTGCTTAAAAACTATTCACGCGTGTCTACGGAATCAAGGAGATGGGTTTCGAGAGAACAACATGGCGTATAATTTACGTAGACGAACGATTACCGGCCGAATATAAGTGACTTGTACTCCAAATCGTTGTATATGAAATAAATGTTACTTTAAAAATTATGCAGAGCTCGTGGAAAAATATAACTATTGGCAAATGTTTGTAAATTCGTTATATATCACGCAGGAAAGAGATTCATTTCTGGCAGGTAATAGCTCGCAGAATATCCGATAGATAGCGCGCAGCACGTCACGACGAAGTTTTGAGTAACTCTCTTTATGGTCAAAAGATGGCGTATATTTTAAAATTGATAATTCTTATGTTACGGGCTGAAAATACATTTAAAATTCGTGTCGTTTCGTCAAATTATTAGAAAAAATAATTCAACAATATTATATAATATTTCTGTATGCTTTTGGAATTAATATCATGGACGTGTTGAAAGCAAGGTTTGAGGTGGATTATAAGACGTGAAAAAGCTTTCTGAAGTTAGCACAACTTCAGAAAACTTTTCCACGTCGTATCGTTCTATTGTACATTTCATTTTGATCACCTGAACATAACTATTATCACGAGAAGTTTAGTTTTTAACACTAACAACCACTGTTTTGTGATCACATAAAATAAAATGTATTAATTAAACTTGGAACTCTTTCTTATCGCGTATTTTCTGCTTGTCTGATGTGCGTTGGCAGTGCACTCAGAATAGCCAACATAATATTAACTTTTGTTCGTTCGTGCATCAGCTGATACAGGATTTTCTAAATGGCACTTTGTTTGTTTCGTATTAGTCAATTGCCACTCACTGACTTTCAGAAAGTGGCCTTCTTATACGGTATGGACCATAATTGCAGCTGATATAACAAAGTGTCCAGTGCTGCAGTGGCTGTTATACTGGTGCTTTATGGTTGCAGAGCTGTTCAATGTGAATGCACTGGTTGCCTTTGCCAAGGAGAACCTGCAGACAATGGTTTCCGTGTTGGAGTCTGTGTGGGCTGTCTTCAAGGGCAACCTCAGCCTTGCCCTCTACTCCTTCACTGCGCTTGTCTCTGTAATATTTGGCAGTGGCTTTGCTGTGCTCAATTTCGTCCTGAATGTGGTGAGTTCCTCAAGGCCTCTTACACAGCATTTGCTTAAAACACACTTCCCATTCATCAGAGAGTGAATTTTACCTTAAGAATGTGGAATTAGTTTTAGATTACAGTGAAATTGGCATCTCCCATGTCCCTCGCCTTTGCTATCTGGTGCTGCTTCATATTCAACCTTGCTTCACCTTTATTGGCCCTCAAGACTCCAATGTCCAATGTTACACCCAAACCTCCTCACTTCACTTAAAGCAAGTCTGCACGCATGCTTTTCATTTTGTTCATCAACAAATTTTATGCTCTAAATGTTGCAGACTTCCAATTAGTTACAATGAGGTTTACACTATTAATCTCTGTTTACAAAAAATGTGATTCTACCGGGTTTTTTATCTATGTAAATGTACCCAGGAACTGCCAAGCATCGTAAGGTTTCCTAGTCTACCTACAGTAACTTACCATTAGAGGAATTGTTATGTATGCAGCGGATTATCTATCTACCGTTATTTAGAAGGTTAAAAAAATTTCCATACACAGAGAATTTCATTAGATGAGGAACTGACATGTACATGAATAAAATACAACTTTTAACCTTAGAGGGTTGCACATTATCTGTGAATAAAGTTTAACTAATAAATACAATAAAAATGGAATTTAAAAAAAAATTAATAAAATTGTAAATAATACATTTAAAAACATTTCACTTTAACTCGCTTAAATAAAGCATTGTCGTTAGGGTCTTTGTGATTGGGGGAGGGGGGAATGGTACTGGAATTCCACAGATATTGTTTAGAGATATTAAATGTGCTTGGATTAAAATAGGTTAAATAAGGGGAGCGATAGGTAGGTTGGAATGGGTACCAATTTCTTAGTTTGGCTCGGAGAAGCACAAGACTTGTGGTTAGCTGGGGGCATGTGGTCAACTGCACAGTGTGTGGCGTAGTTCCCTGTAGACTCCTGTCAGTTGTGAGAGTTATGGTTGATTACCAGTGTAGTAACCTATTGTTGCAGGAGGTAAAACTACCACATAGTGGAATTTTGAAGGCCTATTACGCATGCCCAACACTGAAACTGTAAAGACATAAGTAACAACATTAGTGATGCTGGTTGAGGGGAAGGTCAGATGACCTGATCATGGAATGACATCATGGAATTTCGGTTGATTTATTGTGGATTGGCGTGATGCAATTAGCACTATTAAATAACATAGATCCCGGGCTTCACCCCACGGGTGAGCTATGCAGACATAAAAACCAATATAATTAGTGAAAAGTAGTAAAGTCCCTGGGTGGCATGACGCCTCACCTCCCTCTAGCACCTCTGTAGTCTGACTGACTCTTGGTGTCCATGTGTGCCCAAGCCAGGGTGGCGAAGTGTGCCAAGAGTATTAAAAATTACAAAACAAGATATTTAAACAAAAACAAATGCAGCAATAAAATTTATAACAAAACAGCAACTAAATGATTTAAGCTTTAAGAAGTTTAATTGTTTAAATGTGAAATATTTGAAATGTTCCTAGTTGAAGAATAATTATCACATTTAAAGGGCATATGCAAAAATTATAATAAATTATACTAAAATATTTGATACAAATAAAAATTATAAAAAATTTTTAATTAAAAATTTTTTATTTTCTCTCTAAGACTGCTGAGACTGTTCGGGGCCCGGATCTGCAATGTTTGGGGACCATGATGGCTGAGCAGTTAGACTGTTCTCCCACCAAGGTGAATTGGGTTCAATCCCTGGTAGGGTCACTCCCGAATTTTTGCAAGTGGGAATCGTGCTGGACAATGCCACTGGTCAGCTGGCTTTCTGGGGGATCTCCCATTCCCCCACCCCTTCATTCCGATGCTGCTTCATACTCACCTCATTTCACTCTCATCGGCTCTTAAGACCTCAATGTTAAGATCTGCCCAAATCTCTTACCTCGCCTTATTTATATTTGTTCACTGTCTTTCATATTAAATTTGATCTACACTGTGCACACCTAAAAAGTGATAATAAATAACTTATAAAATAAAAATCCAAATTTTTAAATACAATTCAAACTACAAAACAAATAATTAAAAAGTGTTATCTGAAATTTTGACACACATTTATTATGCAATGCACAAATAGATTTAGTGCACTCCATTTGCCGGAAGGTTTTATATGAGTGAAGAGATTTGAGTGGCTCTTAACATTAAGGTCTTGAGAGCCAAAGACGGTGAAGCTAGGTGAGTATGGAGCATCGCTGGAATGCAAGGGCGGGGTAAATGGGAGATCCTCGGGAAAACCCGTTGACCAGTGTCATTGTCAGGCACAATTCCCACATGCGAAAATTCCAGGGGTGACTTCACAGAGAATCTGACAAGGTTCGCCTTGGTGGGAGGTAAGTAGTCTAAACCACTATGCCACCGCAGCTCCTGAGGTTCTTATAGTAGTTTGTGACTTTAGGTGTGAAACTTGATTCAATAGAAAATTAAAGGCACATCACTGGTGTCCACTTAATTTTCACATAATTTCTAGACTGACAACAACATGCACAGTAATATCATTACTGGACATCTTCCAAAAGTTGTGTCCTATACTGCAGCACGTTTCCTGTTTGTGTTGTCATCTGCTGCTCATTCGGGGTACCCTGCACGATAATGCAGCCAACAGGCTAGAGTCCTGAGGGTGCGGCTGATGGACCATACTAAACTATATCATCACAAAGTAAAAATTTTCATTAGGAAATATATGTTTTTCAGGGGGAAATAAGGTGTGTTGTGTTTTATTGCATAATTTTTGCCATTGAATAAGTCGCATCATAATTTTTAAATGCTGAAAAATGTAATTAAAAAACTTACCGCCTCAAAGTTGCAATCTTTGCTCAAACTTCGTAGCCACTCCAGATTATGCACCCCACACCATACGTCCCCAACAAATTCTGTAGGAAGGCAATTTCTTGTTAACCACCCCCTTCACAAAGCGAGAGGGGCAGAGTCTTAAGTGGTTCATGCTGTGGTGAGTTGCAGCAAAAGGTAGCAGAGGACAACCAAAGTGTTTCTTCCCACTTTCTTTGTGTCGTCTCCCCTCATTGTAGTTGACAAGGCACCACACTTTACAGATGCAAATGGGGCCCTGTGTGGAGGCTTCCAGCCTCACAGGGTGAACATGAAAGGAAAGATGTCGTGGTAATTGCATGGCT